>OY856410.1:390893205-390908205 GCA_963693085.1 Alisma plantago-aquatica | reverse complement strand
ACCCACAAAGGAGAACGTAGACTCCCACCTTTTGTGTGTGGTTTCATTTCTAGGCTCTTCTTTTCTCTCTTCTTTTTCTCTCTTTTCTCACATCTCCCTCTCTGGCGGTCGTCCCCTGAGTCAGAGCTTCTTTCGCCGGAGCCTAAAGCCGAGCAATTCCTCTTGTCGGAGGTTGAAGCGGAATTGTGTGGCGCTCAAATTCTTCGTCAGCGGTGAACGCGACAGTAACCCGACCGATCTGTTGGAGCAGAAGGCGAGAGAGGTTGAAGTGGAAGCTTCATCGAAGGTGCGGAGCGGAAGCAAGTCAAAGGCTTCGCCGGAGATCAATAGGGACAGTGATAAAGTAAATATGATATGTAATTTTTGTTAAAAAAATAAATATTTTTAAATATTTGACGTGCATGTTTGATTTACCTGATGAAATTGAAATACCTCAACTGACAGGGTTCCGCTTACGAGTTGCACGTACTGACATAGTAAATGTAGGTACAAAAAGTGTAATTTTTGGTAAAAAAAATAGAGGATACAAAGATTCAGAAAAACCATTCTTGAACAATTTCATTTAAAACCAGTGATAGAATTGTTGTTTTTTTTTTTGGAGAAGTCAGAAGGTATTCTTATTCATCCCGCCCTTCTCTTGCAGGTAAGTCAACCAAGTTACAATTATTTCCTACTTTGAAAATAAATTTGGTGGGTATCCCACCATTACAACGGAGAAGAGGGAGAGGGTGACCCACAGGGTCGAGAGGACAATCTGTGTAGACACAAGTGTCCTTATAGGTTTTTAGGTGTTGTTTGGCGAGGGCATCCGCAGGTCCAATGTTTTCCCTTGGTGTCTTTAGAATCTTCACATTCCCAAACCGCTCCAGATAATCTTGAATAAGTTTGGTCCAGCCATGCAGGCTTGGGAATTTCCCGATGGTATCTTCAATAGCTTCCACAGCAAGCGAGCAGTCGGTAAGGATAATAATTGGTTTACTATGGTTATTGCTTGAACACAGCAACCCCAGAGCGATAGCACGTACTTCTGCCTCGACTGAGGATTTTGTCCAGATCGTCTCGGCCTTTCCAAAAAGCCAGTTACCATTACCTTCGACATGGATCGCGGCAATAGCGGCGTGGTTCTTCTTAGCAGCTGCATCCACCATAATGATTTTACCTTCAAAAGGTACATCGATCTCATTTAGTGGATCTTCGCCAGAAGGGTTGGATGTTGTGGTCTTCCTATTTCTGCCTTCTTCAATATGTCGTTGTAGTTGACTGATAATCATCGTTTGTTGTTCAAGCCGAGGGGGGATATTGTTGAAAACCCAATTATTTTTTGTTTTAAAATACCTTTTTTTTTTAATGTTAGTATAGCGTTCTGGTGTTGTATAGCCCACTAAAATTGTAATTTGTATATATTGGTACAGAATTATCAACTATTAGCACTGTTTCAGTGTGCTTATGAAGTATTATGAAGTCGGGAAACTAACTACTCTTAAAATAGAATTTTTTGATTTGTTAGATTTCTAATATTGTATACATTTGTACATGAGTATAAAATATGAGCATCGTTTAGAAGATCATTTGGTTTTGTGTGCAGTGTAATTTGTTTAGTTATATTGTTTGGAATTTATATTCATTCGGTTTGGTACAAATCATCACCGATTCAAAAAGTATTATAAGCATCGTTCACATTGTTGTATGACGTCTCTGTATTTAATATATTTTTTATAAATCAATAAAATGATTCAAAATGTAAGCAAAAAATAAGTACAGCTAGTTGGTATATGATTTGTTAGTGCATTTTGTCATTGTGAACAGAGCTGACTAAAAAAAGAAAGTTATTAATATAGATACAATGCTATAAAATGATAATAATTTAGAATGTTGATAAATTTATTTGATATGTTTTTAAAAAATATAATCACTAATTTTATAAAAAGTTTAAATGTTGGACTTTTATAAATATAATAACTGATCGGTATGTTTATTTATAAATATAATTATTGTTTTTAGAAAAATATAAATTTTGTTCTACTAAGTGGAATTAAGAAACAATGATCATGATAATGCAGCAATGAAAACTTTGTTTCTTAAAATGATCATGATAATGCAGACAACTATTATATGGTTTTTGATATTTTGTTCTAAATATAAGCATTATATAAAAAGAAAGGCACAGTCTATAAAATAATAATAATAATTGGGAATGTTGGTAAATTTATATGGTATGATTTTTTTATAAATATAATATTTGTATTTTTAAAAAATCCGAAATGTTGTTAAGAAGGATCGTGATAGTGTAGACAGTTGTTATGTGGTTTTGGTGTTTTTTCCATAAAAATAAGCATTATATAAAAATAAAGTAATAAATATAAGCACAGTGCTATAAATAAGAATAATTGGTAACGTTGTTAACTTTATTTGGTATGCTTTTTTATAACTATAATCACTATTTTTAAAATATATGTAAATTTCATTTTGGTAAGCAAATTGAGTGACATTGAAAATATATTATATATGTTTGGTACTGTTATTTTTTATCTGCAAACTATTTAACAGCTTTTTGTAGTTGTTACCATTTTGAACATGAAAATGAGGAACAGATAATAGCAGAACATTTTGGGAGTAGATGTGGGAAAAGTAAATTTAAGCTTGTAATAGGAATTGCTAAAGATGAACATAGGTCAATGTTGAAAGATATTATATTTGGTGTCTTCATTAATATGAGGTTCCATACATCTCTTGACATTACTCTCATAGAGGATCTTATTTACGCCATGATGGAAAGAAAATGTCTTTCAAGATTGAGATAACATTGGTAGGATTTAACACCCAATAGGTGTGTGCAATTTTAGGATTACCTGCAACAGGTAAGCTCATTTAAACACCTCAATACCTTTAATTGTGAAATTTTAGTTATTGAAATATATAAGATTTATTTTTTATTCCTCAGATGTTACTTTCTTCTTACATTTTGAAAAATCGACTGGTAAGAATAGTACAATCAGGTGTGAATATTTTAAAGGAGACCCCAAGGTGAATGATGTTATTAAAATTCTAAAGGAACTAGTAGATAAAGAAGACACTAAGAGCAAAGAAGACTTTGTATAAATTTGGATTTCAATGCTTCTAAGAAGTTTTTTTTTCTTCTGTATGGTAACTTTGGAATTCAAAAAGTATTGTTTGATTAGGTTGATGATCTACAAAAAGTAGATGGATTTAATTGGGCTGAATCCATACACAACAACCTACATTTAGGTATGATGGTGATGTCTATAAATACAAAGGGCTATTTGAAAGGTTGTTGTGCTCTGTTGATGGTATGTGTTGGTATTGTAATATTTATTTTTTGTATTGTTTATTCGTGACATGTTATTTTGCAATACTTAACCATTAGTATTGTTATTTTTAAGGTTTGGTTTAGAGAATGTCAGACGATGTTGCCAGAAGATTATTCAAACATAATGCCTAACATAAACAAATGGAAGTATGACTATAAGTTTAACAACTACTTGGAAAAGAAAGATAAGAAAATTGTTGAATTGAATGTGGTTTATATCCATGATGATTGGAAGGTTTGAGAGTTGAGAAATAAAATAGTTGTTGTTGAAGACATTGATTTTGTAGATTCAACTAGGTTCAAGCCTGCATATCTAGAGGCTGATAAGATGCAATTGGGATTAGAAATAAAAAAGCTAAAATTGAAATATGAAAAGGATATGGGAAAGTTAAAGGCAAATAATGATGATCTGAAATTAAGACATGATGGATTAAAGAGTTCTTTGGATAAGAGCTAGAATGATTGTGTATTGCTAAGGGAGGAACTGGATGCACATGGCATAGATAATTCAACCATGGAGGACATAGGTAGTGAGGGCTCTGATAATGTTGAAGACAGGGACTACCAAGAAGAAGAATTAGACCAAAATACACTGTCAGAAATGAAGGATATGTTGAAGGTATACCATTGTTATTATGTTTGGTACTATTTAATACTTAAAATAGTATGGGTTGGTCAAATATAATGATTTCTATAAATGAATGTTAGAAGAAAAACAAAAGGAAGGTTGAAGAATCAGGTTATGATCCTGCCAGTGATGATACAGATGTTAGTGTTGATACTAGATTTTTGTAGATGTTTTGTTTTACCATAAAATTGAAACGATCCTTTTTCATATTGTGTAGGATTTCGTGCTGAGAAAAAGACCCGATGTGAAGAATATGAAGCCAGATATCAATACAAGGGCTGGTTCTTGAAAATTAAGATTGAAATTTTTTATAGATGTTTGTACATCGATAGTGATTTTTTTGTTGATGGATTTATTTGTAAATGTATTGAATTTTTGGGGAAAATGTCTTTATTAAAAAGGACTAAGGGAACAACAAAGAGAAGATTCAAAATGATCCAAAGGATAGAAAAGGAGATCCACAATCTTCTGTTGGAGGTGAAGCAGATGTTTAAGTATAAAAATTGATGAAGAAAATAATAAGATTGATAGAGTAAGTTTTTTTTTCTATTAAGAAAGCATTAGCACAAATATTGTTATGATTGGTATCGTTAGACTTAATCATAAGTACTGGTGTTGTGTATGATAAGTCATATAAACTAATAAATATTTTATTAGCAAGAGGTAAATGCGGCTACTGTCTCTGAGGAAGTTGGGTCTGGTACAAGCAAAGTAAGCCAAACGAATATGACTATGATAGTAGAATGTGATCAATATATAACTCTTATTAGTGGAGTTAGAAAGGTGATTTGTGTGGAAGAAAATGAAGTGGATACAATAACAATAAGGAGATGATTTATCAAATTTGATCAAAATTGATTTTGTGCTACTTTGATTAATATGCAGAGCACAATGCGTTCTAATTAACAATTTCTGTTTGACATGTTTTGGTTTTTAAAGTCAAGGATATTGTTAATACTGAAGTTGGTCATATTCATGAAGGATCAAATGTGAAAATTTCTGAAAAGGAAAATGAATCGGTGGTAGCTAAGGGTAGTTCGTATAAAATTCATGTTAAAGGAAAAGCACCAATTAATTGAGAAGATGAACAAAATCAAGCGATGGAAAAGGAAATGGTGCATTATTGTTAAAATGTCTTTCTAAAATATGTGAAATTTGGTACTATTTAAAGGTAATGGTTGCTAAATTGTTACAGGTTCATGAAAAGGAAAATGAAACTATGGATGATGAGATTAATCCCTTTAAAACTCCTATTAGAGGGAACACACCAATTAATTCTGAAGATGAACAAAATCAAGGGCTGATAGAAAGAAATGGTACATTGTTGTTGAAATGTGGTTCTAAAAGGTATGAAATTTGATATTGTTTAAAGGTTATGGTTGTTAAATTTTTGCAAGTTCATGTAAATGAAAATGAAACTGTGGCTGATGACAGTAGTCCCTTCAAACCTGTTGTTAGAGGAGACACACCAATTATTGGTGAAAATGAACAAAATCAAGTACTGCAACAAGAAATGGTGCATTGTTGTTGAAATGTGATTCTAAAATATATGAAATTTAGTATTGTTTATAACTTATGCTTGTTAAATTGTTGTAGGTTTTTGAAAAGGAAAATGAAACTGTGGTTGATGAGGGTACTTCCTATATAACTCCTATTAGAGAAGACACACTAATTGATTGTGAATATGAATGAAAAAAGGGGTTGCACAACAAAATGGTACATTGTTGTAGGAATGTGGTTCTAAAATAAACTAAATTTAATACTATTTATAAGTCATGGTTGTTAACTTGTTGCGGGATCATGACTATTCCAACACAAATCTAGATAAACAAATTGATGACGTAATCAGTAACTTGATGTAATGTGGTTTTGACAAAACACCAATTAAGAGTGTGAGTGGAAATATTTTGATTGATGACCTTACAACTACAGATAAGGTATATATGCAGATAATTTGCATAATACCTATTGTTTTCAAAAATATAACAACTTGATATTGAAATAGGGGGACACTCAAGACTTGATTGTTGTAGTGTGTGAACATGTTGATAAATTGGAAGTTGATAGTAAAGCTTCAAAATTAAAACAAAAGGGAAAATTTCAAATACTAGCACTTAGAAGAATGAGATTGAAGAGGAAAGCAAAGGGAGACGATGATGTATCAGTCATTAGGAGAATGAGAGAATTTGATAATAGTGCAGTGCAAACACTGTCAGAAGATGAAATTAAAATGACTAAAAGGGTAATAAAATTTGTTGTAGTGTCATATAAATCATTGTGATTAGATATAACATTGTTTTTGTATTGTAGATACCGAGGGAAGGAAGAAATGACGGGGATGTTTTATTTGCATCACCACATACAACTTTGATGAGGGGTGATTTTAAATAGATGGTCAAGAGGGAAGGAATGTTGAGCAATCAGGTTTGAAGTTAATTAATTGATGAATTGGTAGCATTGTTCATGTAAATTAGTATGTACTTGTTGGTAGAATAGTATGGTAATTGGTTGTTATGTCGACATTCCTTGATAGGTCATGGAGGCAATAATGGAATTAAAGAGGAAAGACATTAAAGACAATCCTAAAAAGTGCTTCATTTTACATTTGTCATTTCCAGACACAATTAGGAAACAAAATCAATCAGGATTAACGAATTATTTCTTGAAACATATGGGGGAAATCTTAGAATAAAAAACTATGATTATGCCTATATTGACAACATCACTGGCACATACTGGTAGCAACTTTGGGAAGAAAAGATTTTGTTCACTACAACAGTCTAGAGGAGGAAAGGAATGTTGATACTGACGTGGTGTACAATATATATGATCAAGATGCACGTCTGATGGTATGAAAAATCTAATTTTAATGAATTTATATTGAATAATTTTGAATTGTCATTGAGTATTCTGCTAATTATATTTTTTTGTATGATGACTTTAGGCTCAGGCAATAAAGTATGCATTGAAGGTTAAACTTGGAATATCATATATAGATTGGAAAATAATTTATAATATAAGAGCTCCATAGCAAGATCCAACAAGCAATGATTGTAGATTGTATCTGATCAGATGGATAGAAGAATTATTGTAGAATTGTGGAATTGAAGAAACAAGAGGAGATAATGTGCACCTAATAAGAGGGACTTATCCAAGTACACTACTACAATAGAAGGAGTACCTATGTGTTGCTAATTAATAATATAGAATGAATGGTTAAATTATAATGGGTAAAGTTTGGATCTTCCAATGAAGACAAACAGTTAGGAAAGTATGGTTGTTAAGTTAAGTAATTATCCTTGTATGTTAATATAAAAACTTATGACATATGTGTTATCCAACTTGATCAAATGTAGAACATGAATGCAGTTATGGATGTTTTATTATATATTTTGGTACCTCTATCCAATACGATTTGGTATTACAAATTTGTTTGATTTGATAAGTTAGTTTGTGTTATACATAATGTTTGTATCTTACAATGACTTTAACATATTTATTGTTCTATCTTTGGTACTATTTGGGTTTATATTATGTTCTATGAATCATGGGTGTTGGTATTCTCTTTTTTAATTATTAGCATAGATGTTGGTTTTTGGTTTTATGTGAATCCTAGTTGTTTCGCGTAGTCCAGATGCTCTGTCTGTACTTAAATTTGTATAGAAAGGTTTTTACGTGTAGTCCATATGATTTGTACGCACTTTGCATATTGATGTCATACATGACATTTGTGGTTTATATTTTGGTATTGTTGTTCTATGTGATTTGGTACTGCTATTCTATATGATGAGTCATACATTTGAATATAAGTTAGTTTTTTCTTTACACATTGTTTGTAGCATATAAGGATTATCACCTTGGATAAAATGTTTCAACCTAACATATTAGCACCTTGGATAAATTTATTAGTAAATAAGAGTATGCATACCATTAGTTATAGAAGTGATTTTAGGTTTATAAGGTTTTTCATTCGTTGGTATTGTATGTCTCTATGATAGGTTGTGTGGAGACTGCATGTTGGTGTGTGTTTTTTATATTTATTGGTAAGGTTTTGACTAGAAGCATTTGTTTTATATAGATTTTTATTTAATAAACATGAAAGTACTATGGTTTACATTGCTAAACACGTAAATATTACAATCAAACATCACTTCTTTTTGACATCGAGCATAGATCAATCCACCATTTTGTTTGGGGGTGGTTCCATTTTCTTGTATTGTTGTGAGTAACTATGTGTACTGTTTTACATATTGATTGGTTTGGTTGTTCACTCTCAACGTGGAAGGTCTCCAACTAGGGGGAATGTTGGTTGATCTCCAGATATTTCAATGTTGAAGTCAGCAATAGAACAAAACATATCTTGGGATGGATTCACCTTCTTCTTCTTGGACTTTGACTTTTTCAATGATAGTCCCTCTTTAAATGATTTTTTCCTATCTGATGATGGTCGTCCAACTCTTTTACATACAAATAGATCCCATATTGATGGTATTACAACCTATTTAGACTGTAAAAAATAATAATTAAAATAGGTAAGTAAATAATAATGTAAACAGTGTATAGAGTGTGCATATAAAATATGTGGTTACACTTGCCTTTTAAATAGAATCAGGTACTTTTATATTTTTTGTATGCATCACTTAGTATCTGTTTGATATGCTCATAATTGTCCTTGATGTTTCTATAAAATCAGAAAAACCTTGACAAAATTTAATTATGTCTTCAGCCCTATTGTTTGCACTATCTGACTTTTGCAATAGCTCTGAATTTGGATCATCATAAACATGAGTTATGTCTTTCCTCCAACGGTCCACATATCAGTGTTTTACTTGAGAAAAAAAACTAAAAATGCCAAACATGTTGCCGTTTTACTTGAGAAAAAAATGAAAATGCCAAAGTTTCAGCGTTTTAAATGGAAGGTAACTAAAAGGGTCATTATGCTTGGCGTTTTCCATGCTTAAACAATAGTTATAACCAAATATACCAACTGCATTACCATTTTATCGAATAGCCTCATGTATACGCCAACTAATTTGGCATTGAATCAACCAACTTCACATTCACGCCAACTCGTTTGGCATTTTATCAATAGTTTGTTTTGCCACAATTAAAATCTCAAAAAAAGTCTTAATGATAACAATTAAAATAATATAGAAATGGATATAGATATTAGACAAGTCTCATGCAAAGAAAAGATGTGCATTTAAGTATACCACAACATAGAAAGCAGAACACATTCTTCTACATTGTCCACAGTGGTCAAACATTCAACGGAAACAAAGAAGTTGGCATCTGCATATAACAAAAATCAACCCAATAATCCAAATAAAAATAATTATTTAACTACATATAGTTCTTCTATAAGTAAAGTGCTACAAAATGGATGCATATTTTATGTCGCTTACTTCTTCTACCTCAGGTTTGTGGACCCGAAGAACTCTCCAAGTCTAGAGAAGGCTCAATTGGACCCAAGTGTGTCTGTTGACATGCATGTGTAGACCTACTTGGAAGGAGTGGTGGAGTGAGTGGATGAGTGGATGGTATAGTCATGAGCATTGGAGGTAATCCTGAAAATGAAGAACTAGTTGATCTCAAAAATGAAGAGAAAGCTCCATGTCGGTACTGGCTAAAACTTGTGTGAGTCCAAGATAAGTTGGAAGGAACTCCAAAATGGTTTGATGACGATGAAGGATAAGCATAAAACATTCCAGGGAATGAGGAACGTGAACATTCCCCAGAGTGTCCTGCTAATGTGGATTTTCCTAGTGATCTTGAGTGTCCTATTGGTGTGGATTGTCCCAGTGTAGTTGAATGTCATGTTGGTGTGGAGTATTATTCAATAGTGTGGCATGGTGTGGAGTGTTGTGCTTCCATGAAAGATGGAATAGGAGAAGCATCAATACAATTCATCAAAGGATATGGGAAACTCCAATTGGGGTGCAAATGTCTCATCCTTTGTTGAAACCATGCCCTCTGAATATTGTATGTTTTTTCACACGCTCTCATTCAATTCTCAACATGTGTCTAATTTGTTAGTGTTTGCAATGATCCCCTGATATCCATTTGACTTTGAACCTATGAAAAACATAGTTTACTTTATCATATTTTATATAAAAACCCATATAATTAATTATCTATATGGATATAGGCGTTACTTACATATTCTCGCTCCACATAACCTCAAGGATAGTAAATAGTTTGCAGCTCAACTGTTCATTGTATGTGATACTCAAGATTGTACCAATTAAGCACTTGTGACACAGTTGAGGGGTATGGAAGTTGAACTACATGATTTCGCATGTTATTTAATATGTTTTGTTTTATACTATATTGGTCCAACCAATCAGCCGTGCTTTGACCTCTACCATCAATTCTTTGGTGATTTGGAAAAGCTTGAGGTTGAGGTTGGATATGTGCACCAAACTATTTTAATACTCTGTTGGGAACATGCCATTCCATTACTGTGAATGATATCACAGGAACACAAGCCATCCAAATTTCTCTACCTTCACAACGTATATCTGGCAAAGTTGCCAACAATTCCTCACTATACGGTGTTCATATTAACTGCATTTTATGTTATCGTTACTAAAAAAGTTTCATCAAATATTAAAATGTAACTTTTAGATAAAATATAAATTCTCATTTGGCTTGACTCCTATGTATCGAACTCATTAAGGTAAAATCTTACAGTCCCTTTTGAAACATGTACATGATCCATGAGATGGTTACATCTACTATCATGTTCAAAAAGATAATTATGAGACAAAAACTTTTGATAGAATTTATTCATACAAATACATGGTAGTGACAAACATGTATCCTAATGGAGCATCTTGTAGCCACTCATGATCTTGATCCATGATCACTCTTCCTGGTCTACGAATATACAATATTTCCTAAGACATAACTATAATAGATGGACACACCCTAAGATATGCTTCTGCTTAGAACTAGGATGACATCTATGCAGTTGATGGTATAGAGAAGCTAAAACTTCACTCTCCCATGAGTACATGATGCATTGCTCAAAATTCACAAGAAGTGGAAGGTAGAAAAGATGAACTTCATTGTTAGTACCGTCTGGCAAGAGGAAGCAACCAATTATGTATAACAAACATGCACTGGTGTACTGATGTTTAACCTGGTCATCTGTATTTTCTAAATTCATGTTTGAAAATGTAGAACGCAACCAACTCAGATGAACAGAACCATGCTCAATTCCATCTGGATGTGACCCTAGAATATTGTCACAAAGGGTCGTCCAAGAACTATATTGATCATCATTTGGCCCTACAGGATAGTGCGCTAATACATCTTCACCATGAACCTTTAACCCTAGTAACATTGTAACATCTTGTAGAATGGTGGTTAACTCTCCTAGAGGAAAATGGAATGAATTTGTATTTGAATGCCACCTTTGAGAAAGTGTTGTGATCAAGGCTGAATCAAAAATTACTCTAGACAATTTAGTGACAGATGCAAATCTATTTGTGCGTATATAACCCAAAACATCTGCATCCATCAACACCCACCAATCAACCTCAATGCAATGACATGTGATCTGCAAAGTCTCATCGTCCTTCACCATTTCTACATAATAAAGTAACCTTTAGTGAGCATAATTTTCAAACAAAGTAACCTTTAGTGAGAATAATTTTCAAACAAATATTAGTTAGAAAAGTAACATTTCATGCATCACCCTCTATTAGGGGAAGTCAGGAGGCAATCTTATTCATCCCGCCCTCCTCATGCAAGCAGTAAAAGTAGGATTACATTCACTAATTTTACATAATATCCCACCCTACTACTAAGTAGGACTACATTTACTAATTCTATAAATCCTTCTCTACTACTAAGTAGGATTACATTCACTAATTTTATATAATATCCTGCCCTACTACTAAGTAGGATTACATTCACTAATTTTACATAATATCTTGCCCTACTAGGTATTTCATACATCACCAAGATTCATAAGCATCATTTATTTCTACAAATTCTTTCATTGTGGCCACGACCCCCACATTTTCCACATTTATATGTAGCTTGATTGGGATCGATATCCATATTAGTATTCCTCCTCTTCATATTAGTTGTCTAGCACGTGGAGTGAAAATTAGTGATAGTAGAGGAAAACCCCAAATGGATGGCTCAAAATCAGGCCAATGCCTCTTATCAGGAATGCCTCTAAATTGGGGAGCATATGTCATTCGATATTTGTTTTGAGTAAACCAAGTATTGACAAACTAATGGTGCTCATAGTGTATCGATTCAGTAGCTACAACTACATGTGAGCATGGTAAGTGATAAACTAGAGGTGCACCACAAGTACATTGACAACGAACGGGATTATGGAAGAGATGCACCTGATAGTTGTTTTTGGATGTATCTTCAACTATAAAATCAAACTCATTTATCCTACAATTAACCCTTAGTTTCCTTGCCTTGGTTACTAACTTAAACAAATTAAGTAGACATTTTCTTTGTGAATGAATCAGATAACTTTGCACCTAAGTTTCTTCTTTGAAAGAACATTGCTACCAAATGATAATATGTGTTGCAAATAAGAGCTTGAATGGGAAGGTTGCGAGCACACTTCAAAACTCTATTTATTGTCTATGAATAATTGTTAGTTTTTATACCATATCTGAGGCTGCCATCACAGGAAAGAGCACACATTCTTGTGTGCTGCTTTAGGAGCCAATTGTAAGAAGATGGGTTAATGGCTTTTATAATTGGTAAGAGCTTATCAAACTCTACCATTTCAGTCACTTTACCGACCTTCCACAATAAGTTGTACAACTTAGTGGACTTAAATTTCTTATGGAAGTTTTCCCTATAGTGCCTCAAACAAAACCATTGTGTCTCGAGAGGAAAAACTTCTTCCATAGCTTTACCAAGACAGCACATCCAATCAGAAATGAAACAAAGATTATTCCTTTGACCAACTATTGGAATTTTTTATTCATTCATCTCAAAAACCATATCCAAGAAGATTTGTTCTCCTTCTCAACAACTGCAAAGGCAAAAGGAAATAATCCATTGTTCGCATCAATCCCATTTGCTATAAGTATATATAAAAATGTACCATCAACACTTTGTACTGGTCGACACTGAGCCCAACCCGCAATACATGGCCCAAAACTCCAAAACACACTTTTAAACTGATATTACATTTCATCAGTTGTTGCAGTGTTTTGAACATTGTATATCGTCCCCAGAATCACTTGCCCTATACATTTGATAAATATCACATCGAGCCATATCACTCCTTGCAATCTGCAAAGATTGCAGAAATAGCTTTTCTATGTGCATGCCAGGCTTTTTGATAGGAGATAGTAATATTCAATTCTACATTAACCTTTTCCATCACTCCTCAAGCACTCATGTGATGTTTTTCTCTCAACATCAGCATTATCATCCTCTCAATATATGGTGACCTGCATTGTGAGTGATCCTTATATTGGATTGCACGGTGTCATGTCTGTTCACCACTATAACTTGTGATTTTCCACAAACCACCAACCCTCTTAGAAGCACATGCATGTAGCCTCCACGAGCACTTCCCATTGTGTAAGCATATTTAAGTGAGGTAAGTCTTATTGGATCATTTTGTTTGGTATTGGACATTATTGTTGATTGACCATGATTGCAACCTATGAAGGAGATGTGCCTTTGTCTCAAAGATTTCACCTATACTAAATCCATGCCCCACAACCACTTGAGCCTCTTCCATGTCTATAGGGAGTTCACATTCATCAACCCAATCATCCTCTCTAAAGTATTCATAATTATCTACATGATTGTGATCTACCCAATCATCCTGTCATGTTTTAGGATCAATCAAAAAATGCATGGTTACTATCATCTATACGTAGTTGCAGCAATCTAGTGTCATCATTAATATCAATATACTCATGCTCATCATCATCACTATCACCATCACTATCGTCATCAGCGTCGCCATCATTATCATCATTAATATCACCATCATTATCATCATCATGAATATCAGCATCATGATCATTTTGGAACTGACTCGTTCTCTCATTTGGTAGATTACTAAGAAGGGCTTTCCAACTATACTCATCAACGACTTCAATAGGAAACAAGTATAACTAGGACGTATATCTTTGGTAATGTTATAGCTTAGATGAAGGTCATACATATTGAGTGTATATCAAGAATCTGATGCATGTATGCCATCATTTTAAAAAAAGTAGTTGTTGTAGCAATTTGAATAGGCATGCATAGCTCGTTACAATACTAATCATTAGCCAATAAGTTGCCACCATAACGAATGACAATGTTTGTTGAGACATTGGCCAGTTCCTGAATATTTTCACTAGTGAAAGTTAGATACAATGATACAATTTAAGTATATGTCTATGTAGTGTTATACATATATAATACTAAATATATATTTAAACACATTATCACAAAGCCCTTATGAAGATTTTGAACAAAAACATCTTGGGTCTACTTTCTTCATCCCTCTCTTTCTCTTCTAGAATTCTACACATCGACCAATCAAATTAGAAGTTTTAAGTTGATGAAGTATTTGAAAATAAATTCATTATGAATTTGAAAAAAATATGATGATATTTTTTTGAAAAAGATGTTACTGATAATTTGATGAAGTTTTAGAAACACCTTATTACATGTCATTTATGCTAATCATATTTGAATATTTAAATATTATGAAGAAAATTAGTTTAAATAAATATCTAATGATTTTATAAATTTACCCTTAGATTTCAAAACTTTGATTGGACTTGATTTGAAAATTTTGAAATAATGTTACAAATAACCATTTTCACACACATATTGAGATATAGAAAATTATTCAACACATGTTATGAAGTCACAATCAAAATATTCAAACCTCATCTCCATAAAATATAAAACAACATATTAAACTATTCAACCACAATTCAAGATTAAGAAAATCATCATAATACACACAAAAACAAAAAATAAGCATATAAAAATCAAACAAATTAGTGCAATCCAAATAAGATACACTCCAAATTAATTACAG
>OY856410.1:390718205-390888205 GCA_963693085.1 Alisma plantago-aquatica | reverse complement strand
AGATTACAAATCTTTCTTTCTTATTACATAATGCCCTATTTCTTTACTTTCTGTTATAAGTAACTATACGTTGCCAAAATATCACTTGTTTACTTGTTGTTATTC
This sequence comes from Alisma plantago-aquatica, assembly GCA_963693085.1. Lineage (NCBI taxonomy): Eukaryota > Viridiplantae > Streptophyta > Magnoliopsida > Alismatales > Alismataceae > Alisma > Alisma plantago-aquatica. Next base: position 390,888,100 of record OY856410.1, on the reverse strand, counting down.
TTTATACTTTTTTCTAGCACATTATGTTTTAGTTTCTTATATTACAAAATGTCTATTTTAGTTACAATGTGCTCTTTCATATTACATTTTTCCTTTGGTCGTTACAGTTTCTCTTTTCTAGTTACAGTTGCTCTTTGCTATTGTTTTTTTGAATTATCTATTCTAATTACATGATATTTATTTTTATTATACCTTGTTAGTTCTGTAGGCATTCTTTTATGGGCATCTATATATATACAAATATGATGGAAAATACAAATATAGTGTGGAACTTTTTTGTATGGAATAATATTTTATACAATTTGAAAACTCCATAAGGATATATTTTATTTTGTAATGAGAACATAGAATCTGTAATGTTAAGGAGAAATTTGCAACTCGGGATGACGTTCCGTAATAAAATTTGGAAATATTAATTTATTTCTCATGTGTTTATTTGTCTCTACAAAAAGATACCACTACAATGGTTTTAGACTCATTACATTAGACATGAGTATAATACAAGATTGGTATGAAATTAGTATTGAATTAGTTGGTACCTACTATTTTTACTCTTAGATCAGACTTGCACCGCTACTCCATACACATCTAATTATTTGTAGCATAATTACTAATAGTTCAGTTTCTACCATTTGTCGAATCGTACTTACCCAGCAGTAACAAAATGTTCAACTGCTATTTGCACTCTTAGATCAGGCTTCCACCACCGTTCCATGCATATTTAATTATTTATAGCATATTTACTAATCATGTCAGCGCTATCACATGCACGTAAAGCTTACACACATAATTACAATTTATTTCACCGCTACTCCATATCAGAAGAATTGCCTTATCTACCCGAACGGGCAACGAATAAATAGCATATATAAATATATATATATATATATATATATATATATATATATATATATATATATCGAGAGAGAGAGAGTCAGGGTAGAATACACTCAAGTGTATCCAGAGCAAAATACACTCAAGTAATTTTCCATGATGTAATATTTTTTTTTAATTTAATCCGTTGATCTTCTTAAACATCATGTGAATAGATCATATATAAAATATGAGCCCATTTGGACATTTATAGGTTATGTTATGAAGACCATAAAAATTATGTATTTCAAATTAGTTTCATGTGTCGATTTTGTTTCCCTCACTCATTCAAATGAGCACAAAATTTGCATGTAGCCTAACTATAGTATAACAATGAAGATCAATAGTTTACATTTTATAAAAAAATAGTCTTGATATGTAAACACCACTTGAGTATAGCATGTGAACTGTACACTTGAGTGTATTCTAGCCTGACTCTCTCTCTCTCTCTCTCTCTCTCTCTCTATATATATATATATATATATATATATATAGAGAGAGAGAGAGAGAGAGAGAGAGAGAGAGAGAAAGAGAGAGAGAGAGTCAGGATAGAATACACTCGAGTGTATTCAGAGCAGAATACACTCGAGTGTATTTAGAGCAGAATACACTCAAGTAGTTTTTCATGATGCAATAATTTTTTCAAAAATCTAATCTGTTGATTTTCTTAAACATGTTGTGAATAGCTCATACGCAAAATATGAGCATATTTGGACATTTATAGGTCAAGTTATAAAGAGTGCAAAAATTGTGCATTTCAAATTAGTTTCGAACGTCGATTTTATTACCCTTGGATGAGTGATCCAAATGAGCTCAAAATTTATATGTAGCCCGGTTATAGTATGACAGTGAAGATCATTGGTTTACATTTTGTAAAAAATAGTCTTGATATGCAAACACACTTGAGTGTATTCGTACGATCAGAGTGTATTCGTGCTTGACTCTTTATATAATTTAAATTGCTTAATTTTTGCGGTATTTATAACATGACCTATAAATGTCTAAATGTGCTCAAGTTTTGTGGATGAGCTATTCATAAGATGTTTAAGAAGATCAAAAGATTATATTTTTAAAAAAATTGCATAATGAAAAACTACTTGAGTGTATTCAACTCTGAATACACTCGAGTATATTCTGCTCCGAATACACTCGAGTGTATTCTAGCCTGACTCAAGTAGTTTTTTATGATGCAATTTTTTTTTCAAAAATCTAATCCATTGATCTTCTTAAACAGCTTGTGAATAGCTCATATGAAAATTTTGAGCACATTTAAACATTTATAGGTCATGTTATAAAGATCACAAAAATTATGTATTTTAAATTAGTTTCATACGTCAATTTTGTTGCCCTTGGATGAGTGACTTACACTCATCCAATGAGCTCAAAATTTGTATGTAGCCTTATTATAGCATGACGGTGAAGATCAATGGTTCACATTTTGCAAAAAAAATAGTATTGATATTCTAGCCTCTTTTATTATCGAGGGAACCTCCCCCGTAGAAGCGCCACTTTTGTGACCCCCCAGACAGCATAAAACTCTCGGGCCCCAAGTGCCCCGCACACCCGAGAATCGATTAAAGCGCAGAGTTGGTCGGCCTGCACGACAGGTACCATTTCAGAGGCAGCCGCTGGGTTTTGAACTCTCCTCCCTTCATGAGTGGACACTGTGCTGAACCACCTGAACCACTCCTCCACGGCGTGTATTATATATATATATATATAGTCTATATTCGATACCCGTATAGGTAGCTAGTCGTCTCCTATTTTGATTTTTTTTGGAGTTTCTTACTTTTGACATGTAGAGGGTTACATTATCTTGTAAATTGTTATTTTTCATGCATAGATAGTTGCATTAGTAACAACAGATTCAAAAATATGATTAGATATAGATTTGTTGTGTATACTGTCCAAATTTACTATTTTAGTCGTATAGTTACCTTTTTATCATCATAGTTACTTTTTTATCCAGCGAGTTACTTTTTTGACTAACATGTAGCGAACTCCAAGCTACCTATGCAGATATTGAATGAACGCATATATATATGCATTTTTTTAATACCCGCGTGGGTAGCCTTGATTTCTCCACCCAATAGCCAAAAAAGTAACTGTTCTGACAAGAAAAGTAATTCTGCTAACAAAAAAAATTAATTACGATGATCAAAAAGTAACTATACGGCTAAAAAGTAATTTTGTACAAAATACACAGCAGATTTTGTCATGATTCCTTCCTTCGATCTGAGTTGTTTTTCTAAAAAAGACACCGTCCCCCCAAAGGCACAAAATGCTTTGGCGAGTGCTCTTTTTAGTAAAATAATTGAGGATATGGAAGTTAAGTTTTCTATGACCAATCGACAAAAGGCAGTTTTTGAGTGTCTACAATCTGATCATGCTCAAGATTTTCTTCTTACTATTCCTACTGATGGACTTGGTCTGCACATGTCCCCGGTGGAGTATCGTAGTATCCTCAAATATCGTCTCATGATTCCCTTATTTCCGGCCGATGAGATATGTCCAGTTTGTCGTAAGGCGTGTTTGGACTCTTTTGGGGAGCATGTGGTTCATTGCAGGGAACTTCCAGGTTTTAAGTACATACATAATCTTGTTAGAGATGTTCTCTTTGATGTTCTCAGACGTGCAGGTGTTGCTGCTAAGAAAGAGGCACCAGTGAACTTTCTAACTGATCCACAAGAGGGGAGGTCGACACTTAGACATGCTGATGTTTTGGTTTTTGGATGGATAGGAGGAAAACATGCATATGTGGATCTGACAGGGGTTTTTCCGTTCGTGGGATTGAGAAGTGGGACTTTTATAGAAGGACATGTTGTTCTTAAAGTTGCTTCATCCAAAGTAGCCAAGTATGAGAAAGCATGTATTGAGAATCAACACGTCTTTATCCTGTTTGCTTTTGATACTTTTGGATTCTTAGCACCAGAAGATGTGGAGCTTTTGAAGAGGGTCCAAAAAGTTATGAATAGTAATGTAATGTCTCCTAAGTGTACGGATGTAGTGTTTCAAAGGATTGGCTTTGTCATCCAGAAAGGTCTAGCGGCGCAACTTGTTGCCCGCTTGTCTTCTGTTTCGATGTAATTCCAATTCAGCTCATTTTAATGGAACATATCAAGTGCAACGATATATATGTAACCGTTTTTTAAAATCTGATGTTACAAACATAACTATCTATCCATGAAACTCAACAGTTTGCAAGGTAAAGTAACCCTCTACATGTCAAAAGTAACTAACTTGAAAAAAAAGTAACCGAAATGGGGGGGCGGGTAGTTACCCGCACGGGCATTAAAGATGGGCTCATATATATATATATATATATATATATATATATATATATATATATATATATATATATATATATATATATATAGAGAGAGAGAGAGAGAGAGAGAGAGGTTAGGAAGTGTGTACCGGCCGGGACATGTAACTTACGTGTACTGGCCATTAATATAGCATATGTAGAGTATGTTGATAAAATCCAACCATATGGATTGATTCAACTCTATATAGATTAGATGTCTTTAAAAAATCATAACCATATCTTATGTAGATCATGAGATATAGTCATACATCATTCAATGGTTTATGCAATTTCTACAACTTACCATTGATTAGAAAATCGACATTTTCTTTTATTGTATGCTCTATGAATATTAGATTGCGATGAGTTTTGATACACATCTTATCTAAGGGGTATAATATACATCCATAAGGTTGGATTATTCAATATAATTTTACAATCCCCATAAATGAAGGTGGGTACATGTAAGCTACATGTACTCGGGTACATAATTCTTTTATATATATATATATATATATATATATATATATATATATATATATATATAGAGAGAGAGAGAGAGAGAGAGAGAGAGTCAGGCTAGAATACACTCGAGTGTACAGATCGCACGAATACACTCAAGTGTGTTTGCATATCATGACTATTTTTTGTAAAATGTGAACTGTTGATCTTCCCCGTCATACTATAACTAGGTTACATACAAATTTTGAGTCCATTTGGATGAGTGTAAGTCACTCATCCAAGGGCAACAAAATCGAAGCGCGAAATTAATTTGAAATGCATAATTTTTGCGGTCTTCATAGAATCAGCTATACATATCCAAATGTGCTCAAATTTTATGTATGAGTTGTTCACAAGATGTTTAAGAAGATCAATGGATTAGATTTTTAAAAAAAATATTGTATTATGAAAAACTACTTGAGTGTATTCCGCTCCAGATACACTTGAGTGTATTCTAGCCTGACTCTCTCTCTCTCTCTCTCTATATATATATATATATATATATATATATATATATATATATATATATATATATATATATATATATATTATCCCAAGTGTCGGTTCTTTCTTTATATTTGGACCGATATAAAGAGAAATAATATGAGTAAATGAACAATAGTTTTTACGAGATTGTAAAAGCAATATGTATACGATGAAGTTCGCTTTCACTCATTATGACTTCATTCCACATCTTGATCCTAGAAACTGTAAGCCAACGGACATTAGAAAATCGATATTGTGTTTTGAATTGCAGCCCAACAGACGGAGCAATCACCTTGTCTTCATCTCTAGCTCCATTTGCCAAATTGGTTGCCATAGTAGGCCATTACAGTGTACTGCTTGGTGGGTGACCGCAATGTATATGTTTGGAAAATTAATGATTTGGCGTATCAATACACAACTAGCAACCACAAAGTTGATAAAGTAATAATATAAATATATAGCCGCTATCGAGATACCTTATATAGTCACTTTTATTTATAGTATTTCTAGCCACATTGCAGTTCATCTTGGACATCCAAATCTAACTGTCAATGGATATGAACAAGAATGCAGAACACAAAAGATTCAAAGAGCCGATACATATAACTACAAAAAAGTAATATATTGAAACAATCATAGACATAAGCAACATTCCATCATATGTATGATAAAGAAAGAAAGCACAAGTGCAAAATGATAATCTTTCTAGTCATCAACATATATAATAGTTAAATTTTTAAAAGACGTGTTCACTAGACAGTCACTAATTCTAAAGTCGGTTATGTATCTATTGAGTTTTTTGGAGACTAATTTAAAAAGTCCTTGTATTTTTGTAAGAGAAACAAGACTCTAACTTCTCCTCTAATTGGTAATTCTATTTAAGTTATAAATTGTAGAACATAAATTTAGAATATAAACAAGACATTTAAGAGATTAAGCGAATCGTAGCATTCTCTTTCATATTTAAGAAAAATATTTTTATGCTCTATTTACTGTAGTACATAAATCATATTACTTTTAATACTTGCATCTATTGCTATTAAAGTAATTATAAGTTGTAAAACCACTCTAGCATTCAAAGAGTGGTATTACAGAAGGTTTGGTTGAATATTGATCATGTTGTAAGGAGATCAGACGTTGCCATTGCAAGCAGAATGCTAAATGTTTCTACTGTAAGAAAGGTGTTTGAATGAATTTCTACAAGTGGTTCAACGTGGTTGCAAATGCTGACAACTTCAACATTGTTCAACCTTTATTTTCTATATTTAAATGTCAAAATTATGAGTTTTCTGGATCATCAAAATGAAGGCATTGTTCCTATCTCGAGGCCTATCAAATTCATTGATAAGGGATTTGTATGTCCACATGAAGAAGAATCCTACCGAATAATTGAAAGAAAAAAAAAGATAACAGAACCCTCTATGTCATTCAACAAGGTGTCCATGACTCTATATTCTCCATAATTATAGGTGCAACCAGAAGTGTAGCCAGGGGCTATCAGGGCATAAGATACCCCCCAAAAAAATCATCCTAGATAGTTATCTTTTAGTATCAAATAGAGCTCAAAACAATATTTAAAATACATTGGCTATGTATATATTTACAAAGAAAATCATTAGCTTGATTGGTGGTTGGCATGTTTGTAAAAGCTAGTGGTTCAGGTTCAATTCTTAATGAAAACAATTTCTTAACTTAGCCTCCTCTCCATGTGGTAGAATAAAACTACATTTACATATACATTCATTTCAGCTCCCCTTGTGTAATTTTCTGGATCTGGAACTGACTGCAAGTACCTCAAAATAAGCATGAGACACCTTACAAAATAGCATATCAATGTTCTTGAAATGTAAATTTTGTCAACCACCCATCTCTTTCATCGTGATTTTGAGACGTTATTTATGAGAAATAAAGAATTCGTGCAAGCTTTTTGTCTAGAGTAACTTGTATTGTTACTCAAATGAGATCATATGGTGAAAAAAATATAGATCAAACTATTGTTTCTAAAGTTTTGTGTTGTTTAATGTCAAAGTTTAATCACATGGTTTCTTTGATTGAAGAATCAAAGGATATACCTTCTTTCTACTATGACAAACTAAGGGCTCTTTGCAAGCTCCTAAAGCTAGGCTAAATTAATATTTAGTAAAGACTTTAGAAAAGGCTTTACAAGAAAATGGAGAGTATTATATTCATTAGAACAAGTATGAGTGCTCAAGTTTTAGAGGTTGTGGAAGGATTTTGTAGGTGATACTGACCATGAGCAATCCCAAATGCGGTGCAACTTCACAAAAAATAATGACCATCTTGAGGCATATTGTTGGAGCAAGCCAAAATAACAAGATATGCTTAAGAGTATGAGGAGGAAAGTAAGCTATTTGTTGCATATTATCATAAACACAATATAAATGATGTTGGTTCACCGATAGTGGTTGCTTAAATCATATGTTGGACATCAGATCTTTATTTAAGGATCTAGATGAGTCTAAAAGGACTCAAATTCATTTTGGAGATCATAACATGAATTTGTGAGGGTATAGAATAATTGATGTCCAAATGAGTAATGGAAGCATGAAACATATCCATGATGTCTATTATGCTTTATGTTGAGGTCGAAATCTCTTAAGTACTAGACAATTGATGAATAGTGGTCATTATCTTTTATTTGATGATGGTTGTTATTCTTTTATACATAAAAAGTCTAGACATAATAATGCATGTACTCCTATGACAACATATAATTATATTTCCTCTTGAAGCCTCTAAATTGAGAAGCCTTTTGTTGCTATGTAGAATGAATCCATGCTTTAGAATTTGAGGAATGGTCACTTAAATTTTGATAGGTTGAATTTACTCAACCGAAAGGCAAAGGTTTGTGGTCTTCCAAAAAATGATTATATTAATCATGTATGTGAGGGATGTCTTTATGGAAAGAACTACAAAAAATCATTTCTAGTTGCAAAATCACAGAGGGCTTCTAGTCATGTTGAACTTGTACATGCTAACTAATGTGGGCCTCTGCAAACTGAATCTTTTAGTGGGAGTGAATAATTTCTTCTTGCTTTAATGATTATAGATACATGAGTTGGGTTTTCTTATTGAAAAATAAATATGATAATTTTGATTGCCTCAAATTTTGAAGGAATTAGTGGATAAACAAAGTGATTGTTATATCAAAACTCTTCACAATGATATAGGAGAATTGTTCACATTTAAGAAGTTCAATTCTTATAGATGACTTGATGCACCATGTACACTACAGAAAAACAATGTAAAAGAAAGAAATAACCAGACTATTGTTGAGATAGTAAGAAGTCTATTGAATTGAAAATTCTCATGTTTATTGGGTTAAAGCAGTTTCTATTGCAATGTTTTCTCAACATTTCTCCTACAAGGGCTATGATGAAACAAACCCCCATATGAATATGGAGTGGAAAAAAGATAGCAATAAGACACTTGTAGCTATTTCATTTTATTTCTTATTCTCTAGTCAATTCTTATGTTTGTTAAAAACTTGATGAAAATGTATCTTCATTATATATTACCCTCAATCCAAAGGTTATAGACTATATAAACCCACTACCTACAGGATTCTTATTAGCAGAAATGTTATTTTGGTGAAAATTCAAGATGGAAATATGACAAAACGTTTAGCAAAGATGATCCTAAATATCATATATTATCTAAAAATATAATGGCAAATGAACAACATATCTGTTAGGACCTTCATCCTAGAAAACTTAGGTGATTCTTCTAATCCTTGCTCCTCAAGTACCATTCCAAGAAATAACACAAGTAGTAGTCCTAAAGGAGGTGTTTCTTCTCCATTTAATGATGAAAGACAAAGTAGAAAATTGAGATCATAGGAAGAAATTCCTATTTTCCCACTGACCCAATTTATTGTGAAGAAGCAACTAAGAAGGAAGAATTGTGTCAAGCCAAAAAGGGAGAAATAAAGTCTATCACTAAATACCAAACATGGGAGATGGTTGAACTTATGAAAGGAAAAAAATATTATTGGATGTAAATTGGTGTACAAAACAAAATGTCAACTTGACGGATGCATCCAAAAACACAAGGTGTGGCGTGTACTAAATGGATATCTACAACAAGGTATTGCTTATCAAGAAACCTTCTCCCCTATTTCTTTCTTTGAAACATTGATGATTGTTATTTCTCTGGGTGCTCAACTTCATTTTCCTATCTTTCAACTTGATGTAAACTATGCCTTCTTGAGTGGTAAAGTGGAAGAACATGTTTACATTTTCCAACGTGAAGGTTTTCTTACAAAAGGATAAGGAAGAAGGTGTACAAACCCAGAAAGGCATTGTATAGCTTGAAGCAAGCACCACATGATTGGTACAACAATCATTTTTTTCCAAAGCATGGGTTTAGAAAAATGGAAAATAAGCCCACTCTCTACTTGATAAGGGAGGGTACAAAATTTTTAGTGATATGCCTTTATGTTGATGACATTGAACATTCAACTTTGTCTCATTTTTTTGTTGATCATTCCAAGCACTAAAGGATGAAAGTGGTTGAAATGGTTGATATGGAAATGCTCCATTATTGGCTTGGACTAGAGATTAACTAAAGAGAAGATAGCATTTTCCATTCTCAAAAGAAATATGCTTTTATTGAAGAGGTTTAGTATGTGAATTGCACTCCTACAGATACACCAATGAATATAATTGAAAAATTGAGGATTGAAGATGACATTGATATTGATAATGCTACAAACTTTAGAAGTTTAGTGGGTGGCTTGACATATCCCACTCAATCAAGACCTAAAAATTGTATTTTCAGTTGGAGTTGTATCTTAGTACATACGCGATCCAAGAAAGCATAATCTTGGAGTTTCTAATAGAATATTTCATTTTATTGCATGAACAATCCACAATGACATTCTATATTTGTTTAATTTTATACTATGTGTCTAATTAAGTAGTAATTGGGTAGGCACTGCAGATGAATTAACAGAAAATTGGTTTTTTTAGCCTTAGGTCAACTACTATTTTTTGGAGCTCAGAGAAGAAAGCAACTACAACATTATTATCCTCTAAGATTGAGTAAATGATAGCATTATTCTTGGCATGCCAAGTTGTTTGGCTTAGGTGAATTCTTATTGATCTTGGTCAAGGTTAAAAGTTAGCAATTGATAGTTTTTGTGACAAAAAATCAACACTTATGGCAGCAAAGAACACCGTTTATAATGGGAGGACAAAGCATATAGATGCCAGATGGTATTTTATTCAATATTTTCTTGCAAATGGCTTGGTTACTATTGATTTTTTTTTGGCACCAAGGAGCAGGTGGTAGATGTGCTCACCAACTCAGTTCTCTATGAGATATTTTTTTGTTTCAAAGAAAATTTGGAAGTATGAAACTTTAAATCAAAGAGGGGTGTTGAACTGTAAGGAGTTGGGCCTAGGAGGGATCACTTCTTACTTAAATTTAAGGAAATACTTGCAAAATACCCCAATAGATCATATCCAACAAAATAAAACGCATCCATATAATTGGGGTTCATGATATTTCTTTAAACAGAATGATAACATGAACATACTTTTGTTGTAGCAAAAATTTTAATCTAACTATTACATGATATTCTCATAAAAGTTTAACTAATGAGCCATATATGGCTTCTAACTGAAATCAAAGCCTAAACTACATGAATATGTTTGTGTTGAGTAACTTTTCCATGTCAGAAATCTTCAATAGCTAGTTCCATCCATCACCACCTATCTCTTGATCCCCATGCTATGCAACCTCTGGGTAGGTTGAATGTAACATCCATAGTAGAAGAAGAAAAAAAGAGAAAAGGACATCAGTGTGTGCAGAAATTACAACTATGCAATACTTAAGGTATTTGGAAAGGTAGGACAGGGTAACAATTTAAAGAAGAGCTCAAAATAAGAAGTTCCAAGAAGACTTAATAGGCCAAAAGGTGAGGCATTATAATAAAAGATATGATTGAGTGAAAGAAAATCTTGTTATATAACAACAATAATAATGAACAAATAGTGCATGTAAACAACTAGACCACTTTTATTTATGAAGGGTCGAGTTCCATAAATCTCAAGCCTAAGTCATGTGGAAAGGCACACCCAGGGTGGAAACACGTGCCCAATATATTTAATACAAGCGGAAAGGCACACTCAGGTGGAAATGCACTCCCAATTACTATGGTAAGTACAAATATGCATGCTACTATAAATAAACCTACTCTATTTGCACACTCACATGATATAAAAGCAAGATATAATTTCACTCATCATCAACATGATTCAAATAAGAGAAATTAATTATCTTATTAAATAGGCCATACGACCTTCAACATTAGAATCTCATGGTATCAACAATAAATCAAGAAGTAGCAAGGAAATAGGAAAAAATATTTAAAGATTAACAAGATTTAACAAAGGATGCCACATATGGAAAATTTATTGGTGAACATAGTTGTTCCTTGATAATTGGGAAAGATGCACATACCTTAACTTAAGTTTTTAAATTGGATTTTGAATCTTAACCCTCCAAGTCTAAAGTCACTCAACCTACATATGGGATTAGTTCAAACAGTTAGAGTTTACTTATATGTATTGAAAAAGCCCTAGAAATCCAAAATCATCAACAAAACTGTGGGTTGGTTCTTGTTTATGACCTAACACTAAGTCTCGAGTTTCTTAATTACATCTTGGTTTAAAATCATAACTTACTAATTATGATGTCTTTTTATATTTGTAGGATCATAAGTGCGAACAAAACCCTAAAACTCAACTCTTTGGTGAAAACCAAGATTTCACACTTGATTATCTCATAGAGAGAGATTCCATGGTTACTTATTATGGATTTGACTCGAAGATCTTAACTTTGTCCTTTAAAATATCTCTTCTTAATTATTAATGTGATATTATGAAGGTTTAGAACCATAAAAATCAAATCTTTCGAGCTTGTAAATCAGGAAACGAAATCTATACCAAAAGATAGAGAAAGTTCTCACAATTCTAGAAATATTTTTTTGTAATTTTGGAGAACCCACTAAAAAGTTATGATTTTACAAAGTTGTGAGCAATTAAAAATCACCAAAAATCCATGTCAAAGATCTAGCGGATCATGCCAGCTGACTTGGCTCAATCATGGCTGGCCAAGTAGACCGGGCCCACTACCAGTCACTCAACCTTATTAGTGAGATAAAAGAAAACTCGAATGGCAAAAGGACCCTTATGTCCTTGGGAAAAAAAGAAAGGAAGAAGATGGGGCCAGGGAAAAATTGGAAAAACCCAGGGGAGTCATCCCCTCCTCGCCCACTTTCCATGGTTATGAGGTCTAGCCCGAGCTACACGGCATTGATTTGGGGAAAAATCTATAATGGAGATGATTCGGTGATTTGATGGTACAGAAATGTAAGGAAAAGCTCAAGGAACTCACCCCTAGATGCGATTGGAGATCCGCTTTCAACTTGTGGAGACAAAATCTCAGAGGAAAAACTTGATCGTTGGTGGTTGAAATACCAATCTGCAGACAATTTGGAAGGGGACAGATTGCTCGGGTTGCTGCGGAACTGAAGGAAGAATCCCCTATTTACATACCTCGGTTCTAGGGTTTCTTCTATTGGTTATAAGAACTAGTGTCCCAAGATTTTGGGTGATTCTAGAATACTTGAAGCAAGGGTTCTGAGTCTCTTTTATGGGCTAGTTTTATATGTGTTTTATGCATTTATTGGTCATTTTCATGGTTAATATCACATGATTCATTTCTTTCAGCCTATAATCTCGTTACGCATCAAATTTACCATGTTTTATCTTATTTGGTATAGATGATCATATTTCTCGGAGTTGAGCTGAGTTTATCTTTGAATTTTAGGCAATTCGCATATATGCAGGCGTCGATACCATCGATGGTTGTCAATACTATCAAGACGACCACAGTGAGGTAGTCGGAAAGAGCAGAATGGGTCGATACTATCGACCCAGAAGTCTATGGTAGTGAGATATCTTCAGCGAGCCAAACATCCACACATCGATACCATCGCCGCAGGATGTTGATAGTATTGACATGACATTGGAGCAAACCCCCAAAAAAGGAAAGGACTGCTGGTACTATAGCGGGTAGATACCATCGACTCGCCGTCGGTGGTATCGACGTTGTACGATCAAGAATTGATGCATATCGAATCTAAACAAACAGTCGTGATGTTTTAGTAGCCATAAGTGATCCCTATACCTAGAAAAGACGGCTCATGTCACATTAACACGTCATTAGCCACTACACAAGTCTCAAAAGAGGAGAGGACGAAGAATGGAGTCCAGAGCTATGCCATGAACGTGTCTAGAGCTGCAGATGGAGTTTTCTACCACCGGAAGGCTGCAGAACGCCCATCCCGCGTCGAGGATCGACCGGTTCTCCTTCGTTCAGGGGTTACACCATCTCCATCCACGTTTCTCTTATGTTTTCTTCTCTTTTAATCATGCTTCTCATTGAGATGAACATGAGGGGCTAATCCCCTTTGTCTTTAGGACCGAGAGTAGCCCGGATAATCGTTGTATGATGCTTTTTACATAGTTAATCATAATTTGTCTCTCAAATCTGTGGTATGATATTATTTTCTCAATTATATCATTGTGCTTTATCACTATAATGGTAATTTAATACCTTTAATTGCTTTTGATGAAGAATTAACGGTTGAAAAGACACAATAATCACATTAACTTATAAATCCCTTGGAAAAGGTGAGGTAAAGTTAATGGTGGAAACCTAAAGATATGTTTTTGATTTACCTAATTTAGGGTATAGGTTGTTACTGACGTGGAACCGACCGAGATTAAGGTAGTGAATTGTATAGCGGAAGTGAACAATTGTATTCATAGGCCACAACCCGGGATAGGAGACAAGTTGTGATAATTATGTAGGAATTAGTACAATGAGAGTCCGAAGTGAAACCGCAATCCTAAAGATCCCATTTTAATTGATTAAACCAACCATTTAATTGATTACTTTGTTTTCTTTCATTTTTATTTTCTTTGTCAAAACAACTCTCAAACTTTTATAATCGATCTAGCTGATTGCAAGTAGTTAGTAGTAGTCTACTGAAATTATGTTCCCTGAGTTTGACTCGGGCCTCACAAAGGCCTATATTACATTGACGTGTGCACTTGCATTTTACGCACAGTTTAATCGTGTCAAGTTTTTGGCGTCGTTGTCGGGGAACGACAATTTTTTGGCACTATGAGTGCTGCGAGCGGCCACACTATGCCACTTTTTCATATAATTCTAAAAAATTTAAATTTAATTTCGCATACTTTAATTACTTATTCCTTTTTAGCACTGTACTGAAATAATTTCCATCTTTTTAGGTTCTAGTTGACGGTAAAGACACGTAGCACAGACTACATAGAATTACCAGTAATTCTACCAGTAGGTGAAGGAGTTGAGTTAATAAATCCACCACCTGAGGAATTTGAACAAGAACCTGAAGAAATGGCTGAAGAAAAGACAATATGGGAGAAGATCAAGGCTTCTTCCTCATCAGCATCAAAGGGACCGATCAAAAGGTAGGCAATCAACATTCCCACATACAAGATTGATCAGGCATTGATAAACCTGGTCAAGTCTCAAGCATTTCACGGGCTGAAGAATGAAGATCATGTTGCTCACATTAGCACATTTGTGGAAAACTGTGACATGATAAAGATTGATAGGTTTCCACAGGAGTCACTTTACTTGAAGTTATTTCCCAGCTCTCTCGTAGGAAATGCACGAGAATGGCTTCACAACCTTGATGATGAAATCATTGAGACTTGGGATCAAATGATTGAGGTCTTTTTTGAGCAATTTTTCCCACCTGAGAAGACCAATGACCTAGTGAGGAAAATTCACAATTTTATCCAAAAGGTGGGAGAAACCTATTCTGAGACGTGGGAACGCTTCCAGATCATGCTGAGGAGGTACCCACATCATGGGCTGGACAAGGAAAAACAAGTAAAAATCTTCTACTTTGCTCTCAATGAGCATGACAGAAGCAACTTAGATTCAGCAGGCTCAGGTTTCTTCTTGAATGAAACAGACACAAGGTGTTGGGAGATCTTGAAGAACATGGCTAAAAATAGTCCTGGGGTGATAGAGATGCACCAGAACAAGTTAGAGCTGTAGGGGATGAAAATGCTATCAAAGAACTGAATGACAAGATGGACTTGATTGTGAAGAGACTTTTAGCAAAATAAGATGAAGGATATGATGATGCGGAACAAGTGAAATTCATGCGCCAACAACTGGGGTACAGAAATAATGATTATTCTTGGAGGAAAGACAAAAAGTTTTCATGGAAGGATCCAAATAATTTCCTTCAGGATCCTGATGCTAAGCCATAGCCCACGGCAGAGGAAAAGAGCAATGAGTTGCTCAATCAGGTGATAAAGCAGAATCAAGAGTTAATGAGCACATTTGGCCAACAAATCAAGCAATAAGGAGAATTTATGAACCAGTTTGGGCAAACTCTACAAAGTCATGGGGCTCAGATGAGGACTCTTGAGACATCTATAGCACAGATGGCAGCTGAAATAGCAAGTCTGAAGAAGCCCACAGTGAAAGGTTTTCCAGGAAATACAAATGTTCCAGGAGGGAACCACCAGGCCAAAGCCATTCTACTGAGGAGTGGAAAGAAACTTTTAAACCCTAGGGCCAATGAACCGAGCACCCCACATCCAACAGCTCAAGGTGAGACTACAAAGGATACTGAAGTAGTAGAGACAGTTGAAGATGAAGGAGGGAAGGCCACAGAGAAGCCTATTACAGAGAAGGATAAGGATAATATGATGCCATATGTGCCACCACATCAGAGGGCACAGATCATCCCTGTCCCTTACCTCAACAGTCTATAAGCCAAGAAAGTGGATGCACAGTTCAAGAAATTTTTGGACAGTTTTAGAAAACTTTCTGTTAATATTCCTTTGTTGGAGGCGATTGAGCAGATACACTCGTATGGTAAATTTTTTAAAGATATAATTACCAAGAAGAGGAAGATACCTGATACAGAGGTGGTAGTGCTTAAGGAGTAGATTAGTGCCTTCATTCTAGGTAAACTGCCACCAAAGAGACAAGATCTGGGCTGCTTCAACATCTCCTGCTATATTGGAAAAGTAAAATTTGGTGAGGCAATATGTGATTCCGGATCAAGTATCAACTTGATGCCCCTATCTACATTTAAAAAGCTTGGGCTAAAAGAATCTCGGCAGAGCAATATGAAAATTCAACTGGCAGACAATTATGTGGTAATGCTATATGGTATTTGCGAGGATGTCTAAGTAAAGGTTGATAGGTTTGTGTTCCCGACTGATTTTTTTGTTTTGGAGATGTAAGATGAACTAGGGAATGAGCTACTTTTGGGAAGACCCTTTCAAGCCACTGCCGACATGATACTGGAGATGGGTAGAGGCTGGTTGACAATGGGTATAGTCGATGATAGATTTGAAATACTCATGCCACCAAATCCAAAGCAGTCATAAGCAAATGAACAATGTCATAAAATAAAGCACTTTGAGTACCACATCTCTCTTTGTATAGGGAAGCCATTTCTTGATATGGATCACGTAATGATGGAGGTATATAAGGGAACAATTGTTGTGGACATCATGGAGCAGACGAAGGTAATATCTCTTGTGAAAGTAGTGGGTTACCCTAACGATAAAGAAGAAGAAGTTTCACCATCTACTGAGGAGGAGGCTATAGTAGTCTCCATGTTTGACTCATACTCACAAATACCCCTTGAGGCATGTCTTTTCAACTTAATGGAAGATTGGATGAGAAGTACCTCATTACAATAATGTGTAAAGATGCTTCAAGTGCTTCCTTGCTATTATGCCAAGCACTATGAAGATCTGGGACCGCTGCCACCACTGATTCAATCTTCCTTGGTCAGACCACCTGAGTTGGAACTTAAGTCGATGCCCCCCACTCAAAGTATGTTTTCTTAGCAGATAATAAGAATCTTTCAGTGATCATATCAGCATATCTGAGTGCCGATGAGGAGGCATAGTTGATGATTGTGTTCAAGAACCACCATGGTGCATTTGGGTGGTCCATTTCTAACATTAAGGGGATCTCCCCTACTTTATGCCAGCACAAGATATGGCGTGTACAAGGAGTGAAGCCAGTGATTCATCTGTAGCGTCGACTCAATCCTAGTATGATGGAGGTCTTCAAGAAGGAGGTGATCAAGCTTCTTTCAGAAGTCATCATTTATGCTATTTCATATTCGACATGGGTAAGCCCCACACAGGTAGTCCCTAAAAAGGGGGAAATCACTGTCACTCAAAATATGTTGAATGAACCGGTCACCACCCGATTGGTAACTGGATGGCGTGTTTGTATTGATTACCACCATCTGAACTCTGTTACTTTGAAAGATCATTTTCCTCTCCCATTCATTGATTAAATTTTAGAGTGATTGGCTAGACGCTCTCATTTTTTCTTTTTAGACAGCTATTCCGACTATAATCATATTTCCATTGATCCTAAGGACCAAGAAAAGTCAACCTTCACTTGTCCTTACAGAACTTTCTCTTACCATCGCATGCCTTTTGGTTTGTGCAACGCATCGGCCACTTTTCAACACTAAATGCTTGCTATTTTCTCTGATATGGTGGAGTGTTGCTTAAAGGTTTTTATGGATGACTTTTCCGTTTACGATGTGTCATTTGACGAATGTTTACAAAATCTTGATAAGGTGTTGCAGAGATGTGAGGACACACATTTGGTCCTCAATTCGGAAAAGATCCATATGATGGTAAATAAAGGCATAGTGCTAGGATACAAGGTGTCATGTAAGGGACTGGAGGTGGATCCAGTAAAGATTGAGGTTATTTCCAAACTACCTCCACCGAATACGATGAAAGGGGTGCGGAGTTTCCTTGGTCACGCGGGGTTTTATCTCCAGTTTATCAAGGACTTTTCAAAAATAGCTAAGCCGCTATCTGAATTGCTTGAGAAAGATGAAGTTTTTTATTCTAATGATAAATGTTTGCATGCTTTGGAGGTACTAAAGGAAAATTTGATTTTTGCGCCGGTTGTTCAAATGTCAGATTGGACTAAGCCCTTCGAACTTATGTGTGATGCGTTGGATTTTACCGGAGGGGATGTTCTTGGGCAGCACCTTGAGAACAAACATATAGTGATTTTTTATGCATCTAAAACTCTAAATGATGCCCAACTAAATTACACCAATACCGAGAAAGAATTTCTTGGTGTGGTTTTCACTTTTGAAAAATTTAGGCAATATTTAGTGGGTTCTAAGGTTTTGGTGTGGATGAATCATGCCGCCATGAAATACTTAATGGAGAAGAAAGATGCTAAACCTAGATTGATTAGGTGGATATTATTATTACAAGAATTCAACATTGAAATTAGTATTGCTTATTGTTTACAGCTTTCTAGGATCCACAGTCTATCTAGTGTAATCTGTGGATGTCTAATATAAATGCATGTCGTCTCTATGTTTGTCATATGGGGAAATTTGAAATTTGAGCATAATTAAAAAAAATTCCAAAGAATTATAAGTTGGACTTGTTTGAAATCGAGCACATAACTTATGAAAATCATTGGGTAGGTCAACTTTAAAACATATGATCATAACTGTACATCCTTATGGTTTAAGAAATGTGTATGGAATTGGATGTTGAGCCTAAATTGACCAAACGATAACGGGACTTTAATCATAAGTGAGAGAGAGAAACCCGTTGATTGATTGGTACACATGTCAATAAGGAGGGACATATAATCTTTTCTAATGGTTCTTTCAATTAGTCTTGTGATCTGTCCACCCCACTTCATTCACACTCCACCGTAAGAATTGAGAGCACATTACAGTTTTTTATTTTTTTTTAATTGCATGTCATTTAGTTAGGATTGCAGTATAGCTAGATTTTGCATATAACAATAAAAAAATGAAAAATGAAAAGAGATTTGTAGATTAGTCATGCATGTACACATTCTCAAGTGCATGCCATGGTAGTTGCATAATTACTTTCATTTAGTTGCATTTTGCATACTCTTAGACATATAGGATAGTATGTGTCTTACTTATTCTGAAACATAAGAAATGCGGGGAACTTGTTTTATACTCTCTGAGAAATGAATTGTAATGCATCAATGGTAGTAGCTATGTGTAAATAAGTCCAAAAAAAAGGAAAGTATTATAAATGTTTTCTTAGTCAAATTGAAAAGAAAGGAAAAAAACAAGAAGGACTTGAAAAAAAAGGAAGGAAAAAATAATAGAGTGAAATCAGAGGGAGAAAAGAACTTGTTTCACCTGCATAAAAGGAAGAATAAGCACATGATGTAGTTTGGTAGACATTCCATCTCACATTGATATGGAATAGTAGAGCATGCATCATTCCACCTAAAATGTAGGTATTAGGTCATTTCCATACGCATATGCATCATTTGGGTCATTTTTATTATTTATTGCATGATAAAATATATTGTGCTTCTTTTTCTTCCACAACCGCCCATTTCGTCCACTTGTTGCTCAAAATGGTAGGCCACCCATGATTATCTCCTCATTTTTGTATATCTGAAGATCTGCTTCCCTGTAAATGGTAGTTAGGATATGAGCAATGTAGATAAGAGATCACAAGATGCACCAAGCGTGAACCAAAAGAATTTATTATATCAACTGCCTTATTTGATAGTGTTTGTTGGTCTTAGGATGGACGTCTCTCATGAATGATAATTGTCACCTTTAGGGTAGTTATCGTTCAGTGGTTAGTGAGAGTCGGTATGTGCATGCCAGGTGGGAATCATACAGTGATGCCTTTTATGCTAGTATGTTCTTTAGTTGACCCTCACAATTATATTTTGTAGTTTTGTTGCTCGAGGACGAGCAAAGTTCAAGTTTTGGGGAGTTTGATACAAGGGTTTTGAGTCACTTTTATAGGCTAGTTTTATATGTGTTTTATGCGTTTATTGGTCATTTTCATGATTAATATCACATGATTCATTTCTTTCAGCCTATAATCTCATTATGCATCAAATTTACCTTATTTTATATTATTTGGTATAAATGATCATATTTCTCAGAGTTGAGTTGAGTTTATCTTTGAATTTCAGGCAATTCGCATATATGCAGTCGTCGATACTATCGAGACGACCACAGTGAGGTAGCCGAAAAGAGCAGAATGGGTCGATACTATCGACCCAAAAGTCAATGGTAGTGAGATGTCTTCAGCGAGCCAAACATCCACACGTCGATACCATCGATGCAGGTTGTCAATACTATCGACGTGACATTAGAGCAAACCCCCAGAAAAAATCAGTACTATAGCGGGTAGATACCATCGACTCGCCATCGATGGTATCGACACCGTCAGATCAGGAATTTCGATAGATCGAATCTAAATGAAGGGTCGTGATGTTTTGGCGGCCGTAAGTGATCCCTATACCTAGAAAAGATGACCCAAGCCGTACTATCACATCATTAGCCGCTGCACAAGTCTCGAAAGAGGAGAGGACGAAGAGCAGAGACCAGAGCTACGCCCCAGATGTGTCCAGAGCTAGAGATAGAGTTTTCTACCGCTAGAAGGCTGTAGAACGCCCATCCCGCGTCGAGAATCACCCAATGCTCCTTCGTTCAGGGGTTACACCATCTCCATCCACGTTTCCCTTATGTTTTCTTCCCTTTTAATCGTGTTTTTCATTGAGATGAACATGCGGGGCTAATCCCCTTTGTTTTTAGGACCGGGAGTAGCCTGGATAATTGTTGTATGACACTTTTTACATAGTTAATCATAATTTGTCTCTCAAATCCGTGGTATGATATTATTTTCTCAATTCTATCATTGTGCTTGTTCACCATAATGGTAATTTAATACCTTTAACTACTTTTGATGAAGAATTAACGGTTGAAAAGACACAATAATCACATTAACTTATAAATCCCTTAGAAAAGGTGAGGTACAGTTAATGGTGGAAACCTAATGATATTTTTTCATGCACCTAATTTAGGGTATAGGTTGTTACTAACGTGGAACCGACCTAGATTAAGGTAGTGAATTGTATCGCAAAAGAGAACAATTATATTCACAGGCTACTACCCGAGATAGGAGACAAGTTGTGATAATTATGTAGGAATTAGTACAATGAGAGTCTGCGATGAAACCGCAATCCTAAAGATCCCATTTTAATTGATTAAACCAACCATTTAATCGATTGCTTTGTTTTCTTTCATTTTTATTTTCTTTGTCAAAACAACTCTCAAACTATTATAATCGGTCTAGCTGATTGCAAGTAGTTAGTAGTAGTCTACCAAAATTACGTTCCCTGAGTTCGACTCGAGCCTCACAAAGGACTATATTACATTGACGTGTGTACTTGTGTTTTACGCACAATTTAATCATGTCAATACTCAAAGAGGGTTCATGATAATGGCATCAACTTATGCAATTTTGTTCTATAAATTCAATGGTGATGAAAATTTGAGAAAAGATGGTGAGCGGCGAGAGAAATCCACAATTTATAGCAACGAACACATAGTATGCTTGCCTAATCTGGTGTGAGTTAGGAGACGACTCGTGAGTCATCCAATCTCAATCCATTGTGGAGAATTAGTGTGAATCGACCAAGTTTCCAAAACAGCATGACATTTAGATAAATTCGAATAAAGTGATATGTAATTAAGTTCTTCTTCTTTGTCTTTTGATTTGGATGAGTAAATAACCTCCAAATGAAGTGAAATTTGGTGGGTAAGTTAATAAGGACCCAAAGAATCCAATTTTGGAATCAAATATGTCTTTTAGAAAATGTTAGTGCATGAAGCACCCAATTTGTGAGAAAATGTTTTTTCTTCTTATGAATGCATTCTTTTATCATTTCTTAGCCAAATTTTGTGTGTGGCCCTCTCTTAACTAAACTTAACTACAATAACATTTGTGAAGGATAATTCTGAACTTAAATATCTTAGTTTGCTAATTTTGCACAACTAACCCCAAAACTAATAAATAACCTGAATATATTGTACTTAAGTTTCAAATATTTAAGCTTTTGTTTAAAACTCTTATGTATGAAGAATTTTAACATCCTAATACTCATATATATTTTAACAGGGATTCAACATAAAAGACTATAATAAGAAGGTTATGTGACAAAGATTACCTAAATTTGAGTATGTTACAACTCTCCTCCCCTTCAAAAGGATTTTGTCTGTGAAATCTCACGTAAAGAGGGAAGGGTGAGTTCGTGACATTTCTCCTCTAAGCTCAAAAGTTGTTTCCTCCAGACCATGATACTTTCATAAAACCTTCACTAACTCAATCTCCTTGTGCTTCAATTGCTTCACTCAAGATTCAAGAATCTTCACAAGATATTCTTCATAATTCAAGTCTCTACAAATCTGTATGGGTTCGATAGATACCACATGGGATGGATCCTTCACATATTTCTTCAAAGTCGACACATGGAAAACATTATGGATGTTATCATAAGAAGGGGGTAAAGCCAAATGATAAGCACACTCTCCAATCTTATCCAAAATTTTAAAGGGTCCCAAATAATGAGGAATGAGCTTTCCTTTTGTCTTAGATCTCGCAACAGACCGAATAGGTTTTATTTTCAATAAAACATAGTCACCAACCATAAAAGTTCACATCCATCCTCTTCTGACCAACATACATTTTCTGAGGATCCTGACCTCCCTTCATTTGTTTCTTTATTAGAGTAATCTTTTCCATCATTAATTGCATGTCATTAGACTTAACCAGAGTATGTTCACCCACATCATGCCAATGTAAGGGTGAATGATAAGGTCTTCCATACAAGGCTTCAAAGGTGGCATACCTATGCTCGATTGGTAACTATTATTGTAAGAAACTCGGCTAAAAGGAGACATTTACCCCACACCTCCCTAGTCTATCACACAAGATCATAAGAGATCTTTTAGAATCTAGATTGTCCTTTCAGATTGACCGTTAATTTGGAGATGGTAAGAAGTGCGAAAATGTAAATCTGATCCCATTTCTTCTTGAATTTTCCTCCACAGGCTAGAAGTAAACTTAGGGTCTCTATCAAAAACAATTGACTTTGGCACACAATGCAGTCATACAATCCAATCCACATACATTTGTGCCATGTCTGAAACCTTATATGTAGTCTTGAGAGGCAAGATATGACCTAACTTGGTAAGTCAATCTATCACAAATAGACAACATCATATCCACTTCTAGATTTTCGAAATCCTATCAACAAATCCATCATAACATTTTCCCACTTCCACTCAGGTATTTCTAGATGTTCCAAAAGTCCACCAGGCCTTTGATGTTCAATCTTTACTTGCTGACAGGTCAAACATTTTGCTACAAAACCAGCAATGTCCTTCATATTTTTCCACCAAAAACTTTTCTTTAGGTCTTTGTACATCTTAGTGATACCAGGGTGAATTGTATATTTTTATGGTGAAAACAAATTGCACCATCAACACCAACAGAGAAATCAAATTGTTGTCTTTTTATCATGGTCTTCATCTCACCAAGGTTGAGACTAATTGCTTGTGTCACGATAACCTCATTGATCCAACACAGCGTAATTGAGAGACTTTCCATGTGTACATACATTCTATCTATGAAAACATCATCTATACCATCTTTAAACTCAATTCTCCAATGAGCAACATGCTCCATCCTTTTCTACACAAAACTACAAATAGATGCACAAAAAAAATCCTTCTTATGAATAAGAGCATCAACAACTATTTGGCCTTCCAGGATGAAAAGTGATCCCAACATTATAATCCTTCAAAAATTCCATCCAACACATTTGTCTCAAATTCAAATCAATTTGTATCATAAGATAGTGAAGACTTTTATGGTCTGAGAAAACTTCAAATTGCACACCATACAGATAATGCATCCAAATCTTGAGAGCATGAACAATAGCCATGAATTCAAGGTCATGTGTTGGCCAATTTTCTTCATTCATCTTCAATTGGTGGGAGGCATAGGCTATATCCCATCGTTCTTGCATAAGAACACAACCTAGGCCTTTCCTAGATGCATCGATGAAGATAACATAAGATTATATATCCTTCTATGCATAAAGCCAAAATAGGTTCATATGTCAAACAACACCTCAGTTCTAGAAATCTCTTTTCACATTCAGGGGACCTGATAAACCTGGCGTGCTTACGAGTCAACTTGGTTAGAGGATTATCCAACTCAAAAAAGTTCTTAATAAATCATTTATAATAACTCGCAAGACCCAAAAACTTCGAGTCTCATAAGGTTTCTTTAGAGGTTTCTGTTTGGTCACAGCTTCAACCTTTGTTAGATCCCCAGCTATGTGACCCACTGATATGACATGGCCTAAGAACACTTCTTTAATCTAGAATTCACACTTAGAAAATGTAGCATAAAGTTGATTTTCACAAAGTGTCTGCAAAACAATCCTCAAATGTTCTCAATGTTCATCCATCATCCTAAAATAGATGAGAATGTCATCAATGAACACTACCACGAAGTCATCCAAATATGGTCAAAAAATCTGATTCATCAGGTCCACAAAAATGGAAGGGGCATTAGTCAACCCAAAGGGCTTCACTAGAAATTCATAATGCCCATAGTGAGTGAAAAAGATATCTTCGGTATATCCTAATCTTTTACCCACATTTGATAGTAAGCGCTCCACATATCAATCTTAGAGAAAACTGTAGCAGACTTCAACTGATCAAATAAATTATCAATGTGTAGTAGAGGGTATCAATTATTCACTATTACTTGATTAAGCACCCTATTATCCATACACATCCTCAAAGATCCATACTTCTTCTTCATAAACAGAACAAGAGCTCCCCATGGAGAGACATTGGGGTAGACAAACCCCATGTTGAGAAGTTCTTGCAGTTGCTTCTTAAGTGTTGCAAGTTCTACAGGTGCCATACGATAAGGAGGTTTTGATATGGGGGAAGTGCCCAGTATGATATCGATGGTGAACTCGACCTCTCGAGAAGGGGGAATACCAGGTAACTCTTCAAGAAATACATCAGGAAAGTATCAAACCAATTCAATATTTTCTAACTAAGGTGGTGAAGGGTCGAAGACAATGGAGGAAAAATAAGCACGACATCCATGGGAGATACATTTTTTAGCTTTTATAGCCGATATGATGAATTGCATATACTCATGTGTTTTCCTTTTGTGCAAAGTTGTTCACTGTCATGATGAAGGAGTCTAACCTTCTTCTCAACACAAAAAAAGGTTGCCTTAAACGTTTTCAACCAATCCATACCTAAGATGATGTCGAAAGCCATCATCTTCAAGAAGATAAACTTAGTTGTAAACATCTTTCCATATATACATAAATCCAAGGGTGGGGTTTTCAGATAAAATAATAATATCCTAACACTAGGTGTTTTAAAATCAAGAATATAGTCCATAATGTAGGCTCAAGTATAACATCTCAGCAATTTTATAAGATATAAAGGTATTTGAAGAACTAGAATAAAACAAAGCTTTTATCGGATGTAGATGGAGATGAATAGTAACTTCTTTTACTTCATTTTCATCACCAACATCCATAACATACATACCAAAAACACATCCAACACAATGCTCTATTGGGGGACGTCGACCTTAAGGATTGTACTTATCATTATTATTTCTTAGATGCGGATTAGGATGAGATTGAGGTTGATTGGCAGGTTGCTGGGTAGGAACACAACGTTGTTGCAGTTGAGGGCACTGGGGCATGAAGTGTCCAGCCTATCGACACTCATGGCATACTACTAGTATACTCCCTCTTTGCGATGCTCGATTACCACAAAAGCACTTCCCCATTGGATGATGTCGAGAGAAACACTTGCACCTATCTCGACATTCATCATGACCAGAGTGCTTTCTCTTATTTTTCTGCTTGGGTCTTGAAATATAGGATAAGAATCTACTGCTACGGCTTTTTCCACCATTTCTTGAAATGTCAGACGAAGTTGAGGGACTAATGCATGACCCACACAATAGTTGAGGCCTTACAGGAATAAGGCCAGCCCTATTCTCTTTAGTCAAATCCACTATGTACGATTCTAGCAAGAGAAATCTTTGCACATATGTAGGGACAGACATTGTTCCCAATCTCAAACTATAAATTCCATTTCTTTCTTCTTTAGGGATGCAGTGCATATGTATTTCCCATAGAAATGTGCCAAGAGTTCCTCCTAGGTCAAAGTAGAGATGTTCCAATCCAAGTTATCCCGTTCCACCGAGCATGCATTGGTCCATCCAACATAGATGAAGCAAACCTAACCCTTTAGTGAGGAGGGCATGACATACCCTCAAAAGTATGCTCGATTGCTAAAACCCAGTCATTGGCCTTATCGACCATCTCTAGTTCCCCTTCACCCTTGAAATAAGTTGCTTGCATTTTCATGAAGTTGGTTAGAGTGTATTCCTTTGACTTATCTGGAACTAGAGGGGTGTACAACTTTCCCACAATGATTGTGGTGAGAAACTATCATAGGAAGGCTAAAACATGCTCAGGGGTGAGGCCATTCGAAGCTGAGGAAGAGGTGTCTCCAATGTTAGTATGTATGCCCATAGAGCCAGTCATATGATGATTGTAATGGCATACTTTGTAAATTATTTGAATAATAATAATAAAGGCAATTTTTGTCTATATGTTTTAACTATTTTTGAGATAATAGCATTACATGATAGATGTCTAGAGAATGAAAAAAACTCAATGACGTATGTCTTCAAGTACGTGACTTGAACAATGAGATCATACAGATGTTAAGAGTATGTACATTTCACGAATGTCCCTAGTTGGTTGTTATTGTGGAAATAACCATAGACATCAATAACACAATAGGCTAGAGTGTGTGTTGGTTGATGACAGAATATCATTAGTCATGATATAGGATATCAAACTAAGCAGACAGATACATCTTAGAGAACAGTGTATCAAATAGACCCGCCATAAGAGTGATGCATGGAAACCAAACTTGGTTAGTCAGGATTATCTCTTATAGTATTGGTGGTGATTGTGGTTCTTAGATTTAAAATCACTACATTCATCACATGTGGTTGGGTACACTTTGACATCATCAAACGCAGTCTTGAAACATGGGTTGTTATAACAGTGATGATTGGGTAACTTTGACACATGGGGACTTGACTGTGAGTGATATATATGGAATTTGTCCCTCCTAAGGGAGTGAGATATCCTAGACACTTGAGGAGTGAGACTGAGAAATGCATGGACATGCACATGTAAGTCAATATATGATATTAAGCTTACATATATCTCAGACAGTCTACTCTGAATCGAGAAACATGTATTGAATGTTAGTAGAGGATGACAAGTCAATGCCTCGAGTTCAATCCGGATATCAGTGACAAAGTAACTATACATTCACTGTAATATCAATAACAAATTGTAGGTTGAAAGTTGTTCTGTAACTTTTCTTTTCACTTGGGTAGCACCGATGTGTGACTAAGCACCACTCTTTGCTTGTGATATCATAAGTTAGTTATGGACATTCACTGCCAACATGAAATGGAACTTGTAGGGTCACACACATAGAATTAACTTGGAAGAGGAGTTTATCCATGAATGACATTTAGATTGATTACTAAAGTGTTTAGGTACTCAATTAAACATTCAATCAATAGATTTGACTCAGAATCATCAAGTTCAAGTGTTGAGCCAATTGATTAGAATGTCAGATTGATTGAGAACTACATTAACTAAGTTTTGCACAAATTGGATCACCAACCGATGGGTGAACTGATCGGCTCATGGTGAGTGAAACGACTGGTTCACACTAGTGAATTGATTGGTTCATTTCGACCAAACGAGCAAGTGTTGGGTTTCCCGGTTCGTGAGAAAAGATCTTTGTGTCACTTGTTCAATTTGATTGGGACAAGAATTAATCTTTGCATGAATTAAAAACAAATAAGAAAATTCAATTGTAGGCAAGTATGGGAAGTGAAACGATCAGTTCACTAGGTGAATAGTTTGGGTCACCTTCCCAAATGACCATTTTATTTGTGAACCGATTGCTTCACCTGCCGCAGCATAATCAGTTTGTGGAAAATCTGGGCCCTTCTAGTCCCACACAGACTGGGAATCATGACCCTTCCCTCTATTATAAATAGAGGGGTATAGGGGGGCTTCTCAGAACATCAGTTACTCTACAAAGTTGTTGCTCTCTCTGGTTTTGGTAACCGAGCGAGCCCAAGCAAGTTTTTCCCATCCAGGGAGGAACAGCGAGGGAAAGACAACAGCAAAAAAGTGACTGGTGGTGGTAGAGTATGCCAGTGACTAGTACGCTGATAGAAGGAGATGACTCCTTCTAGTCAGTCCATCAGGATGACTAGAGTTCTTATTAGTTTGCGTGTATTATCTATAGAGGTGGGAGATATCTGCCGCTTAGGAGGATGACAGTCAACCTTAGTCTGGGTCTACACCAGGAGCTACACAGACGTTGTCGACGACAAGGTGGTTGAAGACCACACTAGTTGCGAAGTATTGTGCAAGCCTCAAGACCAGGTATATATCGCTAAACCATCCTTCTTATTGCATGGTTGTTTATGTGATATGTTGGACATGGGTTTGTGGTTACATAAAATTTTTTTTCCACTTCTTGTTCCGTTCCACAAAACCCAACAGTGGTATCAGAGCCACGTCAACATACTATGTTTAAGGATTAATCAATATGATCAGATTTTAGTTTTTTTTCATTTATTTATTGCATGCAATGTGAATACTTTAAATGGATAATATGCATATTCGATTAAACACCAAAATTCGTATATACATATATGATACGGTATGTATATGCAATCGAGACGTATTGCAATAAAATGGTTTTGTTGGTGGATGTGTAGCATGATTATGGCCTATAAACCCCTATGTGTGTGTTTGTTTGGTTGTGGTTGTTTGCATATCAGTCTACGTATGGAGTCCTTTCTTCTATTACAAATGTAACTTGAGATAACTCAAACCTTCTCTTCTACCCTTGCTCCCCCCACCCCAAATGTAACTTGGGGTTTCCCAAAGAATTTGTAAAAGTAAGATAGTTTTATTTCCTGTTATTTCAAAATCGGTGGGCGCCCGGACGGATAGTTGAAGGACCAAGACGATCGGCTGATGGTGCGATACAATCATCTGGTGGCCTAACGAGGAGCACAATGACCCGACAAATCAACCGTATGGAGGTTCTAGATGATCAGTTGGCGACAACCAATCGACCGACCAGAAGGTGAGTCGATCAATCATAGGATGAGTTGATCAACCTAGAGCGGCCCAAGCACAGATCTTCATCAACAACAGGTTGTTGCATGTGATGTATACCTAGATGACTGTAATTCCTTGTGGCTCAAGGAATTATAAATAGGATGACCATAATCATCGCTTTATCACTTCACATGTTTTCTTGTGGGACATAGCATGTATATGATATGTACTATATATGTGGTTATTGGATATGTATATGTATATAAATACCAAACCCCTCAATATAAATATTAAGCTTAAGATGTCATCCAAAAGTAGCACACAAGAAAAACTTGATCGACTAAGTGTGGACATGCCCTAGTGTGGTGCACTGTCTATCTTGTGGAAGTGTGATGGTGAATATGTGGGTCTGCCCTAGCAGGTTCTATCAAGAGTTGCATAAGATGCAATTGGCAAAAGTTGCCTACCTGAAAAAATCTAGTTGTAGGTGACAACCCTAGCTGGTCCATGACTTAGAGAAAATTAGGATCTTGCTCACTAGAAGGTTGTACGCTGTACTCTTTCAAATTGATGGTGAGGGCTATCAGTTTGAACAAAATAGTGGGAGTGATAATTAAATAAAGGCCTAATTAAATATCATCAACTTTATTCAAATCAAATTAAATCAAAAGGAGTTTTGACAAAATGCAAATGTTTTCAAATGGCAAAGAAATCATTATTGAAATCAGACAATTTAATTGAGATATATTTCCAGGACTGGTTAACGACTATGAGAAGTGTTCTACATATTCCTAATTTACCCGTGGTTGTAGAATCTGCTCTATTTATGCCTAAGGCATTGTTTGAATGCAAACTGACAGAGGGATATCCAGTTAGACCCCATGTGCACAATATGACTGGGCATATAGAACATCTAGAGAAATTGGGATTTCCTTTGGGTCAAGAGTTGGCCACAGATATGATTTTGCAATCTTTTCCTAAATCATATAGTATGTTTATCAAGTATTACTACTTATGTAACATGGCTAAACTATTGTCAGAGTTTCCTGACATTTTGACAAATGTTGAAGCACAAATGAAGAAGGATAGTTCCATGATAGTGATCTGTGGAATGGAGTCCAAGGACACATGCAAGCAGAGAAGCGTTCTCCCTCCAAGCTGAAGTTCAAGTCTCTTACACTCAAATATGGAGAGGATTAAGGGAATCAAGGAAGTTGAAGCAAGAGATAGAGATCTCTACTTTCGGTGTATATGTAATTGAGACTAACATTACTACTTCTTCATCATGGGTACTTGATACCGGATGTGGAACACACATTTGTTCAAATGTGAAAGATTTGAAAGGAAGTAGGCCTTTAACGAAAGGTGAGGTTGAACTATGAGTTTCTAATGGAGCAAGAGTTGTTGCCAGTGCAGTAGGAACCTATGAGTTATCTCTACCAAGTGGGATGATAATAGAGTTATAGAACTGCTATTATGTACCTACCATTAATAGGAATATCATTTATGTATCTTGTTTGGACAAGGATGGATTGGAATTTCTTAATAAGAATGAAAAATGTTCCATTTCTAAAGATGGGATCTTTTATGGTGGTACCCCAATGTCTTATGGTCTATATTTGATAGATCTACAGACAAGTGTATACAACGTAAACATCAAAAGACAAAAACTCAATGACTCAAACAAAACATACCTTTGGCATTGTCGTCTAGGGCACATAAATGAGAATCACATATCTAGACTCTTTTGATTTTGATACATGTGAATCTTGTTTGTTGGGCAAGATGACAAAGACTCCCTTTTCAAGAAAAGGTGAGAGAGTGAGTGATCATTAGGATCATACATAATGATGTATGCAGGTCTTTTAGAATAAATGCTAGAGGTTGGTATCAGTACATCATTACCTTTACTGATGACTTCTGTAGGTATGGCTATGTTTACTTAATGAAACATAAATCAGAAATCCTTGAAAGGTTCAAGGATTTCATGAATGAAGTATAGAACCAACTTGGAAAAAGTATTAAGGCACTTCAATCCGATTGAGGTGGAGAATACTTAAGTCAAGAGTTTGAGGACCTTATGAGAGCCCATGGCATTATATCACAATGGACTCCACCTGGAACACCATAGCATAATGGTGTTTTATAAAGAAGGAATCACACATTAATAGACACAGTGTGATCTATGATGAGTTTTGTCGATCTTCCAACTCCCTTCTGGGGTTATGCTCTTGAAACAGTCATGTTTACACTTAACCAAGTACCATCTAAATGTGAAGCTTATGTTAAGAAAATGTTTCCAAAAAAGCTTGGACCCAAAT
This sequence comes from Alisma plantago-aquatica, assembly GCA_963693085.1. Taxonomy (NCBI): domain Eukaryota; kingdom Viridiplantae; phylum Streptophyta; class Magnoliopsida; order Alismatales; family Alismataceae; genus Alisma; species Alisma plantago-aquatica. The sequence continues at coordinate 390,856,408 of OY856410.1, read as the reverse complement.
CAGATAAGGGTTATTTTGTTGGATATCCCAAAGAAACAAGGGGATACTACTTATGCCACCTAACTGACAACAAAGTGTTTCTTGCCAGGAATGTTGTATTTATAGAAAAGGAATTTTTTTTCAAAGGAAGTAGTGGGAGGAAAGAGGAACTCAAAGAGGTTTGATACCAACAAGAAAATATTGAACCAATCGATGAAAAAGAGGAAAATAGTGAATCACAAACTATTGTGGAATCTCAAATTCCTCATGTAACATAGGAACCTTGTAGCTCTAGGAGGACACGTCTTGAGCCTGAAAGATTTAGATATCTTGTGACTCAAGAAGGTGGTGAGTTGCTCATAGATGATGAGCCAACTACCTATCTAGAAGCTACGGAGGGACCAAATTCGGAGAAATGTCTTGAGGCCATGAGATCTGAGATGGAATCCATGTATACCAACAAGGTATGGATCTTGATGGATCCACCTAAATGGGTAAAACCCATAGGGTGCAAGTGGGTTTTTAAGAAAAAGACCAACAAGAATGGCAATGTGCAAACTTATAAAGGTAGATTGGTTGCAAAGGGTTTCAGACAAGTTCAAAGTGTTGACTATGATGAAACATTTTCTCTAGTTGCCATGATTAAGTCCATCAGGATCACGCTATCTATTGTAGCCTACTATTACTATGAGATTTGGCAGATGGATGTTAAAACTGCATTCCTTAATGGGAATCTTGTCGAGGATGTTTACATGACACAACCTGAAGGTTTTATAAATCCAAAGGATGCAAACAAAGTCTATAATCTACAAAGGTCAATCTATGGTTTGAAGAAAGCATCTCGGAGTTGGAATCTTCGATTTTTGACGAAGTAGTCAAAGAGTTTGGCTTTAGTCAAAATGAAGATGAACCTTGTGTTTACAAGAAGGTTAGTGGGATCATGACTACATTCCTCATATTGTATGTAGATGACATACTATTAATGAGGAATGACATTCCTGCTTTATAAAAGGTAAAGACATGGCTTGGAAATACATTCTCAATGAAAGACTTGGGAGAAACTTCCTATATCTTAGGAATCAAGATCTATAGAGATAGATCCAGAAGGCTTCTTGGACTAAGTCAAAGAACATACATTGAAAAAGTGTTGAAGAGGTTTAGAATGGAGAACTCAAAGAGAGGAAAGATACCAATGAGGCATGGAGTTCCCGTCTCTAGAGCTCAATGTCCCAAATCTTGTGAAGATAGGGAATGTATGAATGGGATTCCATATATATCAGCAATTGGATCCATCATGTACGCAATGTTGTGCACACGTCCCGATGTCTCGTATGCACTCATCATGATGAGAAGATACCAGTCAGATCCCATAGATGCTCACTGGACAGCTGTGAATAATATCCTAAAGTACTTTTGAAGGACTAAGGATCAGATCCTCTTTTACGAAAGTGAGGAAGAGTTGGTAGTAAAGGGTTATGTCGATGCAAGCTTCCAAACTGATAAAGATGATTACATATCGCAGTCAGGATTTGTGTTTCACCTCAACAACATAGTTGTGAGCTGGAAGAGTTTCAAGTAAGAGACGGTTGTATATTCTACGATAGAGGCTAAGTATATTGTTGCATCCCATACGGAAAACAAGGTTGTGTGGATCAAGAAGTTCATCTCTGAACTTGGGGTGATTCCTAGCATCTGTGATGCAATTGAGCTTTATTGTGACAATAATGGAGCTATTGTACAAGCTAAAGAACCCAGATCACATCAGTGGTCCAAGCACATATAGAGGCGCTTCCATCTGATACGAGAGATCATACAGTGAGGAGATGTGACGATTTGCATAGTACCAACCAAAGACAATATTGTTGATCCTTTGAATAAGGAACTTTCACAAAATAAGCATGATGGTCATGCTAGATCACATAGAGCCAGTCAAATGATGATTGTAATGGCATACTTTATAAATGATTTGAATAATAATAAAAAAGGCAATTTCCGTCTATATGTTTTAACTATTTTTGAGATAATAATATTACATGATAGATGTCTAGAGAATGAAAAAATGCAATGACATATATCTTCAAGTACATGACTTGAACAATGAGATCATATGGATGTTAAGAGTATGTACATTGTCATTAATGTCCTTAGTTGGTTGTTATTGTGGAAATATATATAGACATCAATAACACAAAAGACTAGAGTGTGTGTTGGTTGATGATAGACTCTCATTAGTCATGATATATGATATCAAACCAAACACATAGATACATGTTAGAGAAGAGTGTATCAGATAGACCAACCATAAGAGTGATGCATGGAAACCACACTTGGTTAGTCATGATCATCTCTTATAGTATTGGGGGTGATTGCGGTTCTTAGACCTAAAATCATTACACTCATCACATGTGGTTGGGTACACTTTGACATAATCAAATGCAGTCCTGAAACATTGGTTGTTATAACGGTGATGATCGGATGACTTTGACACATGGGGACTTGACTGTGAGTGATAGATATGGAATTTGTCCCTCCTAAGGGAGTGTGATATCCTGGCCACTTGAGGAGTGAGACTGAGAAATGTGTGGCCATGCACATGTAAATCAATATATGATATTGAGCTTACATATATCTCAGACAATCTACTTTGAATCAAGAAATATGGATTGAACATTTGTAGAGGATGACAAGTCCATGCCTTGAGTTGAATCTGAATATCAGTGACCAAGGAACTATACATTCACTGTAACACCAATAATAGATTGTAGGTTGAAATTTGTTCTCCAACTTTCCTTTTCACTTGGGTAGCACTGATGTGTGACTAGGCACCACTTTTTACTTATGATGTCATAAGTTAGTTATGGACATTCACTACCAATGTGAAATGAAACCTATAGGGTCACACATATATAATTAACCTGGAAGAGGAGTTTATCCATGAATGATGTTTAGATTGATTACTAAAGTGTTTAGGTACTTGATTAAACATTCAATCAATAGACTTGACTCAGAATCATCAAGCTCAAGTGTTGAATCAATTGATTAGAATGTCAGATTGATTGAGAACTGTATTGACTAAGTTCTGCACAAACTGGATCACCAACTGACTGGTTCACTGGGTGAACTGATCAGCTCATGGTCAGTGAAACGACCGGTTCACACTGGTGAACCGATCGGTTCATTTGCACCAAATGAGCAAGTGTTGTGTTTCTCGATTCATGAGAAAAGATCTTCGTTTCACTTGTTCAATTCTATTGGGACAAGAATTAATCATTGCATTAATTAAAAATGAATAAGGAAAGTCAATTGTAGGCAAGTCTGGGAAGTGAAATGACCGGTTCACTGGGTGAATTGATCGGATCACATGCCCAAATGACCATTTTAGTTGTGAACCAATCTGTTTGCCTGCCACATCACAATTAGTTCGTGGAAAATTGAAACCCTTCTACTCCTGCACAGACTGGGAACCCTGACCCTGCCCCCTACTATTAATAGAGGGGTACAAGGGGATTCTCAGAAGATACAACTCAGAAAATTAGTTGCTTTACAAAGTTATTGTCCCCTCTAGGTTTGGTAACCGAGAGAGCCCAAGCAAGTTCTACCCATCCAAGGAGGAACAGTGAGGAAAGACAACTGGAGAAAAGTGACTGATGGTGGGAGAGTGTGTTGATGACTAGTATGCTGACAGAAGGGGACGACTCCTTCAAGTTTTTCCATCAGGATGACTAGAGTTCTCAGTCTGTGTGGACTATCTATAGAGGCAGGAGATATCTGTCGCTCAGGAGGACGACTGTCAACTACAGTCCGGGTCTACACCAGGATCTACACATATGCCATTGAAGACTAGGTGGTTGAAGACCACACTAGATGTGAGGTATTGTCACTGAGCAAGCCTCAAGACCAGGTATATATCCCTAAACCATCCTTCTTATTGCATAGTTGTTGATGCAATCTGCTGGTTATGTGTTTGTAGTTAGATAAAATTTTGTTTCTGTTTCCTATTTTGTCCCACAAAACCCAACATCCAACCCCATGAGAAGAGTTAGGGTTGTTCCTAGGAGGGGGATCTATGCCAAATTGAGGATTCTCTAATGTGGAGAATCTACCTAAAATGTCGGACTAAGGGGTAGAGCTGGTGTTGCCAAATAGGTTGGATCTCTTGAAACATAAGTTTAACAGGTTAGGTATACATACTAAGCAAGGACTTCTAAAATATTTAGATTACCAAGCACAAACATTCTCTGATACCATTCTTGTAAGGAGTGGGGCCCGGGAGGGATCACTCCTTACACTACAAGAGATCTTGTTAACACCAACACCATGTCCCAACAGCTTATGTTTTAAGCTGGTATAAGTTATATACACCAACACATATTATTGGTTGTTATATATTAACAAATACCCCATGTAAGTTTGTTTGAAAATTCTACTAATCATTATAAAAAATAGGGACGGATCTTATTTTTTAACTAAATTTATAGGGAAAATTAGTGGGAGTTATACAAAACTGCCATTCCCAATATTCAAAACCAGGAATAGGCTGCACTATGGCTAAAATAAAGCCTAAGTTGAGCTCTAGGGTTCACAACTTGATGACCATTGATGGTATTCCACCCACCTCCACTTCCTGTTGTTGATGAAGTGACTAGGATCAATCATCAACATCGACCCTTCGGTAACAAAACACCTCAAACAATTCCATAGGGTCTTATGGTAGTCTTCAACTATTCTACCTCCTCTGATGAGTGGTTCTGCATTAAAAACTTTACCTTCTTTCTCTATGTTTATCCCCATGAGGTAAAAGTGCCAAGGTGAGTTCTTATACCAAGATGAATATTGTCTTCTTTCTTTGTATTTATTCTCATGAAAGGGCAAGCATCATTGTGAAAGTAATGGATGACCTTGTAGATGGTGTACAAGTCTGGATTGATTAGAAGGGGAACTAGAAGTCTATCACAGACACACCTCCATCCAGAAATAGGGCCTATCCAGATAAGAAAATGAACAACAATAATGATCACATTGATATTTTCCACCTTCTGGGATCTTTCTTCCAAAGATACTAATTGACCAAGCAAAGCATCGACTACTACAGATGGTTCTCTTTATGTGTATAAATTGGATGCTACATTGATCTTGTTCATATGCATGCATGTTTGTTCGTATCTGTATGTGTTTTGAAGGGAAAAAACATGAAGGGGTATACAAGGAAACCAGCAAGTTGGTAGGTGTTCTTCATACAATAGTCTCGTACTAATTTTAGAAAAGTGATTCTGATTTCATCATTACTCCTAGATTGTGTTGTGATTGCGGACATCGGGCTCGAATATGTTAGCAAGAGTTTTTTTTGCTTTTACCTTTGGTATGTAGATGAACTGATGGAATACAAAAAACTTTTATATACTATTAAAGAAAAATCATATCAAGCTTATTTATTATATCGTATAGGCATACTGTGGATAGAATAATATATACTGATTTCTATTGGTTTTTGTTATTGATTTTATATCATGCTTATTATATATTTCATGTATATAATTCCCAATTTTCTCTCTTGTATTTTGAAAGTATAAAATGGTTTTGAGTGTGCAAATGTTGATACCATTATGTTGTTCATACAACTACTAAAAAAACTAAGATGTAATGGGTCAACATAATATTTCCTCTACATGTGACATGTTTGCTCGCCATTATCAACATGTTTTGTCAGCTAAGAAAACATGTGTATTCATCATTTTACAACTAAATAATTTGTGTGATCTTAGTTGTAGCCATTTAGTTAGGATAAGATAATGGACATATCGAATTTGATCCAAATTTACACAGTACCAATTTTATATTTAGTATACCAGATGTTACCGTGTTTAAGAGGTTTCTTCATTCTTATATCCAATATATCTTATATTGTCTTTTTTAGTTTTTAATTTTATCTTGTGCAACTTTTTGATGTACATAGGTAGGGGACATTCATTAGATAAAAAAGGAGCATGTATAGTAAAAAGGGAATCAAGTGGTGCACTAGCCTTACCGAATGATGTTTAAACATATTACAAAGGATTAGAAGTGATGTATTCATGTAATATGATGTTGTTTTATGTACTTATTTAATTATGAGTGATCTTCTATGTATATTACATGGGATATGAAGAGATATACTTGTGTACCCAGTTGATGGATTTGATGAATTATCTACATATTTTATATCAATGGTTTGTTTGATCTATATGCTTGTTGTATCTTTACTAGGGGCAAGCTTAATGTCATCTAGGTGTAATTCAAGGTCATTGTTGAATATGATTTCACTTTGTCTCATAATGTGTATCTTCAACTGGTATTATTCTAAAACATCAATTCACATGTTGATCATATGTATGGAATTATTTATATATTTTATATTATTGACATGGAGACAAACAACTATATATTGATATCCTTAATTTTCTATCTAGTATATGCTTTCAACCATGTCTCCAAATAAAAATCTAGTGGTTATATCTGTACCGACACTTTTCAATGTTGTTTAAAGGTCATAAGATTTTTGTTTTGGTGTGAATACTACCTATGCCAGTGACCATGCAATTTATACTGACACCATTTATGTGATGGCATAGAGGACATAATAGATGATGAGATCTAACATGACATACATGTACCAGTGACTACAAGTGGTAGCATAGCCTATGAAAATGTTGGTAAAAACATATGTCGTCATCAGTATAGCCAACATATTTTGACTATTGGTATAACCTATACTAGAATTTTGGGACCTATACCAACATGTATTTATGTGTTGGTATATCACCATTTTGTTGTAGTGTTACTTAAATTTAAGGAAATACTTGCAAAATACCCCAATAGATCATATCCAACAAAATAAAAGACATTCATACATTTGGGGTTCCCAATATTTTTTTGTATAGAATGATAACATGAACATATTTTTGTTGCAACATAAATTTAAATCTAACTATTACATGATATTTTCATCAAAGTTTAACTAATGAGACATGGATGGCTTCTAACTGAAATCAAAGCTTAAACTACACGAATCTGTTTGTGGTGAGTAACATTTTCATTTCTAAAATCTTCAACAACTAGTTATGGGTGTTACCACCTATCTCCTAGTCCTCAGGAAGTACAACCTCTGGATGGGTTGAATTCAACCCCTAGGGTAGAAGAAAACAAAAAGGAAAGGATGTTAGCGAACGTTGAGTATGTGCAGAAATTACAACTATGCAATACTTAATGTAAGACCCCTAACCTAGATTTATGCTTGATTGTGTTTACTTCGTATAATGAGATGTTTAAAGCTTGATGTAACCTCTTGAGGTACTCCAATAAAATGTGACATGCGTGTACTTTCAATTTGGTCCACTTTTATTTATGTATGATCAATCTTTGCTATATTGGTGCATTTTTGGACCAGAGTGCAGTTTACCCATGACTGAGGGTCATTTTGCAAATTGCCACATGTTAAGAATGTTTCCTGTTTTATAGTATCAAGAAAGAGAATATGATGTTGTGGGGATCCTTGTTTTAACCATGGTTGATGATGAGACATCATATGGTGATATTAGGGTTTACAGGGTTTGCTTTGTTGAAGTGGTAACCATGCTAGAGTTTGAGTGTTGCAACCACTACACCACTCATGGATGTGTGTAGTGACCTCAACACATACCCAAGATGATGTTGTTTTGATCTAAGTGACCTAGAGGTGGTTTGGTTGAGATGGTTTGTCCTCTAGTGAAGTGTGTCGACCATGTGTATATGGTGACCTAGTGTGTTGGTCGCAACAAGTATATAGGAATGGGTTTCGACCAAAACAAGGTGGTAGCCGACCTACATGGTCACTACATTTTTCTAGTAAACACTAACCTTTGAGATATGCATGTGATTGGGGATAAGGCTATTTTCTTTGAAGGGTGTGTGTTTGTAACATAATGAATCTTAGATGTAGTCTCCATGTAAACCTTTTTACCAAGTTTTCCTTTCATTTCTATCCTTTATTCATTTATGTTTAATTAGTGGAATTTATAGTGGTTTAGTGAGCATTTATTCACTAATTATACTGATGGAAGGATTTATGAACAAATACCTCAATGAAAGCTTAATTTCCATAATTAATTGCTCTAAATCTTAATCTAACTTAGGTATGTGATTTGAAAACATAAAATATGCCGCATAACTCATTTTAGTGGTAATATGAAGATAAGAAACTTAATTGGATGAACAATTTAGATAATGGGCCATTAATGGGCCATATGATATATATCATAAAAATAAGTCACAAAATAGGAAACAAACTTCAAATTATAAATCTACATATCAAAATTAGCCTACATGTCAAATTTTATCTAATTTGGACAACCTTGAAATATTAGGATCAGTTTAGGAGAGAGAAAATGAGTAAAAGGCATAAGTAATGAATAATGTGATTATGTTAATTCAAAATATGGAAATAATGTAAAATTCATATTCTACATATCAAATATAACTTGTGGATGAAGTTTGATCCAATTTGGATGTTGTTTGTGGAAGTTATGCAATTTTAGGTACATGTTGGACTTTTATGCAATTTACCCAATTGGGAGGTTTTATTTGCAAATTATCACCTTATTTTTAATCCTTAGATATTCCCTTACCATTCACGAGATTTTGAACCATGGGGCACCTAGTTGCACCTTGGTTTGAAGGTGTTGCTTTCCAAGGGCAATATAGGGATTACCCTCTTCATAAATGTGCTTATCTTTAAAAGTTATCAACCAATGGGGTTATTTCTTTATTTGAAGGATGGTGGGAATGGCCTAGAAGGCTCTAGGAACTCTTAGGACCGACTTTTGATGTTCATGAAGAGTCCATGAGCTGTCCTCTTGCATGGCCATGAAGCCTTAGCCTAAAGACACATGGAAAGTCACATATACACCTCATGCTTGCCCCCTTCTTTATAAAAGCCATGCCTACCCCTTCCCACCTCCCAATTCAAGAGGAAATCCTCTCCTTTTCATTCCCACATCTTAGAGAATCATCCCCTCTATGTTTTTCCACGAAGTTTCTGTCCCAAGGTAAAAGAAGGTGCCTACCTTGGTGAAGAAGGCTCCTAGGGTTCCAAATTTCTCTATTTGGAATTTCTTAAGCTTCCCCTTGGTGATTTCGACCAAAATTAGTAAGTTGCTTCCCTTCCTTCCCTATTTTCATACTGTTAGTCTTCCTTACACCTACTTCTAGGTCTGAACCATGACCATACATGGTAAAACTCCACCTAGAACCCTAAAACACCTCATCTCTATGCTCTTTTGCTAGGGTTTATCACCTCTAAGTTGAGAAGATGATCTTTGCTCAAGAAAGGAGCTTGGCTTGGAGCAACCAGACCTTCCAAGCTCGGATCCTTGCTGTTTGGACCTTCTTATCTTCCCTAGAGGCAAGTTTGGTTAACACCCTTCTCATATATTGCTTAGTAAATGCTTAAAACTCATGCTTTTATGTTGAAAATCGACGATTTCCATCTCTTTTTACCAGGCTCTTCTAAGGTTTTGATTTCTTGTTGTTTTACCTTCTTTAGAAGCTCTAGTTTGGTTACCTATGCAACTTCAAACCTAGTCTTGGTCGAATGGTGTTTTCTCCCTCTCCCTCTCTCTTTAATTATCTCGATCGATTTGATGATGTAGCAATTTCCTATTGGTCAGTATTGCAAAATTCACATCTTCTAAACCTCTTATCCAAATTTGACAAATAAATATGTATTGGAATTGGAAAAGTAATATTTATCTAATAAAAATATTTTCAAGGTCTGATTCAATGGTTTGACGAAGGGTGGTTTTTGTAAAACGAATTTAATGCATAAAATCCATAAAAATTACATCTTAATCATCATAACTCCAAAATTAACATAAATATATATTTTCTTGATCAAGAAAACCTAATAAGTTTATTGGTGATGTTTTAAGAGTCTAAATCTAAATTTTCCTAAAAAACTCTAAAAATAGGGTTTCTATATATTAATGTGCACTATGTACTCTAATACATGTTAATACATTGAAAATAGGCAAAGTAGAACTTGGACTCTAATAAAGTGGTCAAAGTTAGTAATTGATATCAGCAACAGAGGTATGTGCAATCTATATTTATGTATGTGCATTTACACCTTAAGTTGGGAATAATTGTGCCTTAACCTATTTTTTTATAATGAGGCTTTATTAAACTCTATTTCATATACTCTTGAATATATTACTATACTTGCCTCATAAATCAGTTTCTGAACATTATTCTTGGGTGTTGGTACAGCAGGACAAAATAATGCCCAATAGCTACGGCAGCCAAGGCAGAATCTGCCTCCGCAAAATAACAACAACAACAACAACAATCAAAACCCGAGGCAACCGCCAGTGGAGAGGCGGAATGGGAGAGTGTTTTCTCTTAATGCTGAGGAAGCAGGTAGAGATAATGAAGTTATTGAAGGTACCTTGCATCTTAATATGCATCCTATAAAGGCGGTGCTTGATTCTGGCTCCTCCAATACCTTCATATCTTATCAATTTGCCTCTATGCTAGAAATAAAATTTGAGTTTATGGATCATGTGTTAGATGTAAAAAACCCTAGTGGTAAGATCTATATTTCATACCTCCAAACTCCAACCATGGACCTCTGTATATCAGGTATAATGTTTCCCTCAGATTTCATCTTGCTCGACATGACCGCCTTTGATGTCATCTTGGGTATGGATTGGTTAAAGAGGTACAAAGCAGTTTTGTACTGTGAAGAATCCAAGGTTAGATTGGTTCATCATGTTGAAGGGAAAATGTGTGTCAAGGGTAAGAAGCAAGAAGAGAGACAATTTGTCATCTCTGCCATTAAAGCTGAAAAGCTTGTCTCGCAAGGGTGTAGAGCTTTCCTAGCCTCCATAGTTCTCGATGCTACACCCCCTGCTCTAGATCACATTGATGTGGTAAAGGACTTCCCGGATGTCTTTCCTAAGGAGTTACCCGAGTTGCCACCAACTCACGAGGTGGAATTCTCCATCGAGCTTGTACCAGGAACTTCACCGATATCAAAGCCACCCTACTGCTTGGCCCCTGCCGAACTGGCTGAGTTGAAGAAGCAGCTTGAAGAGCTTCTCGATATGGGCTTCATCTGCCCTAGTGTTTCTCCATGGGGAGCCCCTGTCCTGTTCGTGAAGAAGAAGGATGGTTCGATGCGGATGTGTATGGACTACCGCATGCTTAACCAAGTGACAGTGAAGAACTGTTATCCTTTACCTCACATTGATGACTTGTTCGACCAGATAAAGTCCGCCACTATGTTTTCTAAGATGGATCTACGAAGTGGGTACTACCATATGCATGTGAAGGATGATGATATCTCGAAGACGGCATTCATAACTCGCTATGGGCATTATAAATTCATGGTCATGCCTTTCGGCTTGACAAATGCCCCTACTGCCTTCATGGACTTGATGCACCGAGTGTTCCGCCCATACCTTGACAAGTTCGTGGTGGTGTTTATCGATGACATTTTGGTTTATTCTGAGACGTTAGAACAACATCGTGAGCATCTGCGGATTGTACTCAACACACTACGAGAAAATCAACTCTATGCAAAATTCTCAAAGTGTGAGTTCTAGATAAAGGAAGTGATAATTTTAGGTCATGTGATTTTTGTCGGGCATATAGTTGTTGATCCTGCAAAGGTAGAAGTTGTGACCAAGTGGAAAGCTCCAAAGAATCCCTCAGAGATCAGTAGTTTCCTTGGATTAGCAGGTTATTATCGGAAGTTTATCAAAGGTTTCTATGAGTTGGCCTTGCCTTTGACCAAGCTGACTCAAAAGGAGGTCAAGTTCTCATGGACCCCTAAATGTGAGAATAGTTTTCAGAAGCTAAAGAAGAGCCTGACTTCTACACCCGTGCTTTCTTTGCCTATTGAGGGCATACCCTATGTCATCTACACCGACGCATATAGACAAGGCTTAGGGTGTGTTTTGATGCAAGACAGAAAGGTGATCGCCTATGCTTTTCGACAGCTAAAACCTAATGAAGCTAATTGGCCTACACATGATTTGGAGCTTGCTACCATAGTTCATGCTTTGAAGATCTGGCGACACTATCTCTATGGTGAAAAGTTTGAAGTCTTTTCTGATCACAAGAGTCAGAGATATTTGTTGACTCAGAAGGATCTAAACTTGCGACAACGTAGGTGGATGGAATATCTTAAAGATTATGACTTCACCATTATCTATCATCCTGGTAAAGTGAATGTCGTAGCTGATGCTTTAAGTCGCAAGAAGGATGTTGTTTGTACTGCTCTGAGATGTTTAGTATAGGAAAACCTTGAACATGTGGCTAGCTGGAGACCTCAGCTCGTTGATTCAATAGATGAAGACAAGTTGTGTTTTCATATGGCCAGCTTGACCATTACACCAACCTGGATCTCAAAAGTCATGGTTGCACAGTTGGAGAGTTCTGAGCTTGAGGAGATGAAAACTTTAACTGAGAAACCGCAATCTGACTTCTCTGTCAGAGTGGATGGTGTTGTCCGCTTCAAACAAAGGTTGTGTATTCCTAATGTCGGTGATCTGAGACAGAAGGTTCTGAGTGAAGCTCATGGGTCCAAGTACACTATTCATCCTGGCACAACAAAGATGTATAAGGACTTACAATGATGCTTCTGGTGGAAGAACATGAAGAATGATATAGCTGTGTTTGTGACAAAGTGCTTGACATGACAGCAAATCAAGATCGAACATCAACGACCTGGTGGTCTTCTTCACCCTCTTGAAATTCCAGAATGGAAGTGGGAGAAGATCACAATGGACTTTGTTACTGGTTTCCCCAAGTCCAAGAAAGGTTATGATGCTATTTGGGTGCACTACTAGAGAAACAACATTTAGTGTCGCTTTTCTGGGCGTCGGTTATTTTGGAAAACCGACGCCTATAATATTAGACGTCGGTTATTTATGCAAACCGATGTCTATATTCGAAGACCAACCAGACATGGGTACCGCTTTGTATTCAGCGTCGGCTGGTTATAACAGACAGATGCCTAAAATCGCCCGCGAAATCCAATTTTTGAGCGAAAACATTTTAGGTCACCTACAACGTCGGTTTTTTAACTATTCACTGATGCCTATTTAAAATGAAAATTTGTGCGAAAAGTCCCACTTTCAGTTTCGTTTATCCTTCGATAACCGACGCTGATAATGGTTCCCGCCAAATAATTTAGGGTAAAGGTTGTCTAGTTGGGCGTCGGTGTTTTACTATCAACCGACGTTAAATCATAATAGGCGTCAATTTTGTAGATAACCAACGTCGTTGACCAACTTAATAAACTCGATCACCCGGCTCTTCCCCCTTTCTTCCTGTTTCATCACGATATTGTTGTGCTGTTGCTCACTGCCGCTCTCTTGAAATCACCCGACGACCCCACTGCTGCTCGCCGCCGCTACTGCTGGTGCTTCTCCGCTCGTCGCTGCCACTACTGCTGGTGCACCTCTACTCGCCGCCGCCGTTGTTGCTGGTGTGCCGCGCGCTGCTCTGCTCATTCTTGGTGCCACTGCTATTCACCGCTCGCCGCTGTGCTCTCTCTTCTTCTACCACCACTACTGTCGCCGCTCGCCGACGCACTTTCCACGCTAGCTCCAGGTAGCCCTACCTCTTTGCTTCCTTCTCCCTAGATATTTACCAACAACAAGCACGACCATGGTTGTGTTGGCCTACCACGGCCGTGCTGGATAGCACAGCCCTGGTAATGGCTCTGGCTGTGTTGCCCTACCATGGCTGTGCTGGACAGCACGGCTGTGGTACGCCAACACATCCACAGCTGTGCTTGCTGTTGGTAAGGATATGAACAAATTTTTATGTATGCTTTTTGTAAATCCTAGGATATGAACATTTTTTTGCTTGCATATATTTGTGCTTCTAATCCTAATGTTTGACTTAATTCAGTAAATTTTGATGCATGCTGAAATAAGATTTAAACGTGTCAATTCTAGCATCCTAATTTGATTTGATTAAACCTAACATTGATGAAACTCTAACATCAATTGTGATGAAACCCTAACATGTACATATCTATTATTGTGTTTGTTGGCCTAGACTCTCATCCAAGATTTACTCATTAGGAGTAAATCTTGGATAGTCCCCGGTTTGGGACTGTTCTTGAACACCTAATCTCACTTAGGATGTAAGTGTATAATTTGTATTGGGTTTTCGAGAAAATTTCGGTAGCATTTCCCCGTTTGTTCTCTAAGTACATATGTACTTAGAGAACAGTGGGGAAATGCTGCCGAAATTTTCTGGAAAACCCAATACACATTATACACTTACTAGTGAGATTAGGTGTTCAAGGATGGGATAGGTGGTATACATTTATTATATATAAGAATGACATCACATGTGTTTGTTGGCCTAGAAACCCTTCCAAGATTTACTCATTAGGAGTAAATCTTGGATAGTCCCCGGTTTGAGACTGTTCTTGAACACCTAATCTCACTTAGGATGTAAGTGTATAATGTGTATTGGGTTTTCGAGAAAATTTCGATAGCATTTCCCCGTTTGTTCTCTAAGTACATATGTACTTAGAGAACAGTGAGGAAATGTTGCCGAAATTTTCTTGAAAACCCAATACACATTATACACTTACTCGTGAGATTAGGTGTCCAAGGATGGGATAGGTGGTACACATTTATTATATATAAGAATGACATCACATGTGTTTGTTGGCCTAGAAAGTGAACAATCATTGTTCTTTATATTACTTGTACATTGGTATAAATTAGAATGAACAATCACTAAATTATATATTTTTTGTATGGAGTCCGGCTTCATTGTAGATAATAGGAGTAAATATTGGATAGGATGTAAGTGTATACCCTAATCTTGTCCTAATATATACTTGTTTTCTCTTTGATCATAGAATGGATAGATCATGGATATCCATTCGCAATCGCTGCACCCCAGAGTTTATATCTGGTCTTGATAAGTTTATTAGATTTGCCGAGGAACATAGGAAAAAACCTACAGATAGGTTCTACTGTCCATGTAGGCATTGCGGTAACAACTTGAAAGTCAACACTGGTGAGGAAATCAAAAGTCATGTCATGTGCAATGAGATTGTACAAGTCTATACAGAATGGCACTGGCATGGAGAGATTTCAAACTCGAAACCAGTAGATGTCGATAGCAGTGCTTGGGTGGAAGAAGAAATTGCCTCCGATGACGTAGATGTGAACGAACCAGTTCCAGTAGACATCGTTGATGCGATGATGGATAGTTGTAGGGTAGAGCACAGTGATCCACCTCCTATCTTTAGAAACATTGTGCATGATTCTGAGATACCGTTATACACAGGTTGTGCTTAGTTTACAAAGCTTAGCGATGTGTTGAGATTGTATAAGTTGAAAGCTAACAATAGATGGAGCGACAAAAGCTTCACTTCATTGTTGAGTTTGTTGAAAGAAATACTTCCTGAAGGCAACGAGCTGCCAATCTCAACATACCGGGTAAATAAAATGTTGTGCCCAATGGGAATGGAGGCCAAGAAGATACACGCATGCCCGAATGATTGTGTATTATTTCAAAAGGACTATGAAGATTTGAAAGATTGTCCAAAATGTGGTGTGTCACGGTATAAATTGACGACTTCAGGGGAGTCCAAAACTGGTTCTCTTGCCAAGGTGTTGTGGTATCTACCTATAATATCATGGTTTCAACGCTTGTTTGCAAATCCAAAAGAAGCGAAGAATTTGAGGTGGCATGCAGATGTTAAGAAAAATAATGATGGGATCCTATGACATGCGTCTGATTCCCCATAGTGGAAGAAGATTGATCTATTGTACCCCAAATTTGGTGAAGAAGATAGGAATCTAAGACTTGGGATTTGTACATATGGGATGAATCCGTACGGGACATTGAGCAGCCAACATAGCACTTGGCCAGTCATGCTTGTTATATACAATCTTTGTGTTAAGTATGATAATTGGCATAAAGTTCCTCAGGGGAAGAAAGACTTGATATGGAAGGATTTATGCGTGAGTTATTATTATTTACAATTCTATTTTGTAGATTACAAATTATATTATTTGCAATTCTATTTTTGGATACTAGTTAATAAGAATTCTATTTTATAGAATCTGTTTGCATTGGATGAGAAGCTGCATCGTAAAAGCGTGATGCAACGCGCTGGAAAGATGCTTAGGAACTATAGGACAAATCTCAACAGAGAATACATAAAAGATGGTGATAAGAAGAAGAAGTCAGCCCTTGAACAGTGGAACTTCTTGGACAAAGAAGATTGGAACAATTTTGTTGCTTCAAGAAAATCTGAAGAATTTAAGGTATTAGGCGTCACTCCCAATTTAATTAATATACGTTGTATTCACCTATTCAAGATTAACATTTAGTTCTACTAACCAAATCATTAATGTGCATACTAACTAGGCCCTCAGTGACGCGCAAAGAGCAAGGTGTGCACTGAATGTGCATGACCATACTATGGGTCCAAAGGGCTATGCAAGCGTTCGCCAAAGACTATAGGCAGAGTCTGTGGCTACTCAGGAGTCTGCTGCTACTCAGGAGTCTGCCACACCCATGCCTCACCATGATATCTGGATAGCTGGGAGGCAAAACAAAAAGGGTGAAATAAAGAAGCCCATAACTGCTGAGGCGGTTGCGAAAATGGTAAAATACAACTCTTAGAGAAATCGTTTGAATATTGATTATTTGTGGTGTTAACTTACCAATTTCTGTTGATGGTGATTAGCGGGAGCTGCACGAGCAGAGGAAACAAGGCACGTTCATCCCTCAGGGCACAAGGGATGAATTGACAGTTGCTCTGGGTAACCCAGAGCATCCTGGATGTGTTAGGGGTGCAGGCGCTGGTGTGGGCATCAAAGAATTCTTTGGGCCATCCCAGTGCAAACCTAGAGCGGGACTTTCACAAGAAGAGGTAACCTATTCTTTTTTTAGAATGTTACTGCAAAAGGGAATTCAATAATAAGAAGCTAATGTTTCTTTTATCCATGTATAGGAGAATAAGAGAGTCGAGGATATAGTTGCTAAGAAGGTCAATGATATAGTTGTTGAGAAGGTCAAGGAAGAAATAGTGTGGTGGCAGGCATCTCAGGCTTCCAATCAGCCTATGGTGACCTTCTCTTCTCCTGATGCACAGACTGCGAGTAATCCTGGAGACCCATTGCCTAACACGTCTGCGGTAAGTATTGTTTATGACATTGTAGCTAGTGTTTTCAAGATGGTATGTTTTCAAGATGATATGTATATATGTATAACATTATTTACGTAAATTTGTAGGCATTGAAGCCATGCCGCTTAAGAATGCAAGACTATGTTGTTGCAGAGGTGCAGGCTTACCAGACCCTTCTTGGGGGCAACGTTTCATGGGACTCCAATGCCGCAGGGCTACGTTCGTGTGAGCTCGATATGTGTATTACCCGATTGGAGGGAAGCTGCATTGCCATATGCCCACCTAGATATTGATACAATTGGTGAGGTAGAAGGTGGGGTGATACTGTGGCCCAAAGAAGATGTCGTCTACACTACTGAAATTGTAAGATAAATTTACATTACTTTAGATTATTAATGTGTATATATGAGGTCAACTGATCTGAAATTATATATACAGGTTAAAAAGAAGACACCCGGAGCACCTAGGCCTCCACCTGCACTTCCTGCATTACCAAGTTGGGTTTCAACTGACCTAAAATACCCGTTAGGTCCTGCTTGTAGGGGAATGGCATGTTGGCTACGGGCACATAATATACATTGCCCTATAATTGTTTCTTTAGAATCAAATTAAGCAGGTCAATCATACGATAGCTCTTTATTTATACAAGATATTATTGAGTTGTTTATGTATGATTGGCTGAATACATCAATGATAGAGACATGGATAAGGTGAAATCTTGTTTATACATCCATATACCTTGTGTAAGATCCGGTGATCTGGTTTCTTATATATTAATGCATACGTAATACATGTTTTGCAGCTACTTAGTTGAAGATCAATGCAAACAATTTGCATTTGATCATGTGGGTTTTTTGATTCCATCATTGATTATTATGGTAGCTAAAGACCCTGATAGTGTTCAACAATACTGTATAGATGCTTTTACAATTTTCGGTCAGCAAAAGAAGACGATAATAATAGCTCCATTCAATGTCAAGTAAGTTTACTTTATTTATAATTTGGACTTGAGAAAATTCCATTTTTATTGTGCATTTTGAGTTATTAATTTTTAACTTTTTTACCTCTAGCGGTAGACATTGGGAGTTACTAGTTATTGTCCCTGAGACGTTCACTGTTTATTATCTAGATCCTACGGGAAGTACATTGAACACTAAAATTGGACACATATTGAGAATGCCATTATTCTGGTGAGAAATATTTCATTTTTATATCTGTTAACATCTGTTATTACATTACTATTTAATTATGCAATTTACTGTGTTACATTAACATGTAGGGGTTTATATGCATTCAAAAATGCTGGAGGAAATGTCCCAAGGAGAAAGAACCAGCCAATAATTTGGGAGAATGTAAAAGTAAGTTCCCGAATCCAATGTATATATTATTTATGTGAAGTGTGCTTAGTTGTATTTTTTAATATTTTGTATGTTTCAATTTATAGTACGCTACACAAGACAACGGCTGGGTATGCGCATACTATGTGATGTGATTTATGCAGATGATTATCCGACATGCTGCATTGGATATTAATACCATACATGAGGTATTATATATAGTCTCATTAGTTAGTATGGAATATATCAATCCTATTTTTATATTATTACTTATATATATACATCATTCTCTTTGCAGGTGTTTAAAACTGACCACACCATAGGTAAACGCTTAAAAAATGTACATGCTCCATATAAGATGGAAGCATTAAATGAAGTAAGAGAATAATGGGCAAAAGCCATACAAGCAGTGGTGATTGTAAGATATAATTGGGATACTGATAGCGATGTTGAATGATATTTTGTAAATGAATATTTCTGAATGTTTATACATGTCTGAATGTTTCTACATGTATTTGAATGTTTCTACATGTGTGACTGTGAGAATTGAATTGATGTCTGAATGTATCTACTTGTGTGAAAAAACATTTGTTCATTTTGCAGGTTTGTGGCATGTTTGTAGGCTGATATCAATGGATGTCGTAAACCTGCAGTTCACAAAACTGACCTGTAGGTTCTCATCCTGCTGACCAGCCACAACAGGCCTGCAAACTGATAAGAAAAAAAAAATTAAAGTATAGGCGTCGGTTATTTATAGAACACTGTCATCAAAGGCCTACAGCGTCAGTTATTAGATAAACATCGACGCCTAATATGACAAACAACCCGACCGTGCAGGAAAGCACGACCGTGGTGGAAAAGGCATCACTTATTTGTATAAAACTGACGCCTGTAGTACTAAACATGGTCGTGCAGCGAAGCACGTCCGTGTCGTCTGGGAGTATGGTGTCGGTTGTTCAGTTATTAACCGACGCAGAAAGTGTCCTAGGTGGTGCCCCTTTTTTTTGGCGCGAACCCTATAGACGTCGGTCAACTATATATAACTGATGCCTATAGATCATATAGGTGTCGGTAAGAAAACCGACGCTGAAGAGTTTGACCTTTAGTGGCGCCCACATAGGCGTCGCTTGAAAACCGTCGCCAAAGGGGGTTAAACAACCGACGCCAAAGGTGTATTCTGTTGTAGTGGTGGTTATTGATCGGCTTACAAAATCTGCTCATTTCTCTCCTTTCAAAACAAATTACAAAGTTGTAGATATGGCTCATTTGTACGTTGAGTGGATCGGACACCTACATGGAGTACCTGAGGTAATAGTTTCTGATCGTGACCCAAAGTTTACTTCTCATTTATGGGGTCAGACTCAGGAGGAGATGGGTACCGACTTGCATTTCAGTACTGCATACCACCCACAGACTGATGGTCAATCTGAGAGAACAGTTCAAATTCTAGAGGACCTGCTTCGTGCTTGTGTGATGGATTAGGGTGGTGCATTGGATTGGTATCTGCCATTAGCTGAGTTTGCTTACAACAATATCTACCAAGCTACTATAGGTATGCCACCTTTTGAAGCTCTCTATGGTAGACCATGTCATTCACCTTTGCATTGGAATGATGTCGGTGAACGTTCTCTAGTGAAGACCGATGACATGAAAATGATGATAGAAAAGGTGCAGTTGATAAAGAAATGCATGAAAGCTGCTCAAGACCGACAGAAGATGTATTCTGACAAGAAAAGGTCTGATGTGAACTTCCTAGTGGGTGACTATGCATTTTTGAAGATCAAGCCTATCCGCTCTATTGCAAGATCTAAAGTTAAAGGCAAGTTGAGTCCTCGCTATGTTGGACCATTTGAAATCTTAGATAAGGTTGGAGACTGTGCATACCGCTTAGCCTTACCACCTTCCTATGATAAGATTCATAATGTATTCCATGTTTCTATGATGAAGAAGTATGTGAAGGACTCTTCTCATGTGCTTACTGTAGAGCCCTTGGATATACATGAGAATCTGACCTATGAAGAGCTACCTATGAAGATCCTTGACTCTCGATTAAAGCAACTAAAGAACAAAGAGATTGAGCTGGTAAAAGTTTTGTGGAAATATCATGGTCTGGAAGAAGCCACTTGGGAGTTGAGAGATGAAATGTTACGTACTCACCCTTCTCTTTTTTCTTGATATTTCGAGGACAAAATCCTTTTAAAGGGGTGGAGTGTTGTAACATAATGAATCTTAGATGTAGTCTCCATGTAAACCTTTTTACCAAGTTTTCCTTTCATTTCTATCCTTTATTCATTTATGTTTAATTAGTGGAATTTATAGTGGTTTAGTGAGCATTTATTCACTAATTATACTGATGGAAGGATTTATGAACAAATACCTCAATGAAAGCTTAATTTCTATAATTAATTGCTCTAAATCTTAATCTAACTTAGGGATGTGATTTGAAAACATAAAATATGCCACATAACTCATTTTAGTGGTAATATGAAGATAAGAAACTTAATTGGATGAACAATTTAGATAATGGGCCATTAATGGGCCATATGATATATATCATAAAAATAAGTCACAAAATTGGAAACAAACTTCAAATTATAAATCTACATATCAAAATTAGCCTACATGTCAAATTTTATCTAATTTGGACAACCTTGAAATATTAGGATAAGTTTAGGAGAGAGAAAATGAGTAAAAGTCATAAGTAATGAATACTTTGATTATGTAATTTCAAAATATAGAAATAATGTAAAATTCATATTCTACATATCAAATACAACTTGTGGATGAAGTTTGATCTAATTTGTATGTTGTTTGTGCAAGTTATGCAATTTTAGGTACATGCTGGACTTTTATGCAATTTACCCAATTGGAAGGTTTATTTGCAAATTATCACCTTATTTTTAATCCTTAGATATTCCCTTACAATTCAAGATATTTTGAACCATGGGGCACCTGGTTGCACCTTGGTTTGAAGGTGTTGCTTTCCAAGGGAAATATAGGGATTACCCTCTTTATAAATGTGCTTATCTTTAAAAGCTATCAACCAATTAATGGGGTTATTTCTTTATTTGAAGGACGGTGGGAATGGCATAGAAGGCTCTAGGAACTCTTAGGACCTACTTTTGATGTGCATGAAGAGTCCACGATCTGTCCTCTTGCATGGCCGTGAAGCCTTAGCCTAAAGACACATGGAAAGTCACATATACACCTCGTGCTTGCCCCCTTCTTTATAAAAGCCATGCCTACCCCTTCCCACCTCCCAATTCAAGAGGAAATCATATTCTTCTCATTACCACAGCTTATAGCATCATCCCCTCTATGTGTTTCCACGAAGTTGTTGTCCCAAGGTAAAAGAAGGTGCCTACCTTGGTGAAGAAGGCTCCTAGGGTTCCAAATTTCTTTATTTGGAATTTCTTAAGCTTCCCCTTGGTGATTTCGACCAAAATTAGTAAGTTTCTTCCCTTCCTTCCCTATTTTCATACTGTTAGTCTTCCTTAAACCTTCTTCTAGGTAGGAACCATGACCATACATGGTAAAACTCCACCTAGAACCCTAAAACACCTCATCTCTATGCTCTTTTGCTAGGGTTTATCACCTCTAAGTTGAGAAGGTGATCTTTGCTCAAGAAAGGAGCTTGGCTTGGAGAAACCAGACCTTCTAATCTCGGATCCTTGCTGTTTGGACCTTCTTATCTTCCCTAGAGGCAAGTTTGGTTAACACCCTTCTCATATATTGCTTAGTAAATGCTTAAAACTCATGCTTTTATGTTGAAAATCGACGATTTCCATCTCTTTTTACCATGCTCTTCTAAGGTTTTGATTTCTTGTTGTTTTACCTTCTCTAGAAGCTCTAGTTTGTTTACCTATGCAAATTCAAACCTGATCTTGGTCGAATGGTGTTTTCTCCCTCTCCCTCTCTCTTTAATTATCTCGATCGGTTTGATGATGTAGCAATTTCCTATTGGTCAGTATTGCAAAATTCATATCTTCTAAACCGCTTATCCAAATTTGACAAATAAATATGTTTTGGAATTTGAAAATTAATCTTTATCTAATAAAAATATTTTCAAGGTCTAATTCAATGGTTTGACTAAGGGTGGTTTTTGTAAAACGAATTTAATGCATAAAATCCATAAAAATTACATCTTAATCATCATAACTCCAAAATTAACTTAAATATATATTTTCTTGATCAGGAAAACCTAATAAGTTTATTGGTGATGTTTTAAGAGTCGAAATCCGAATTTTCCTAAAAAAATCTAAAAATAAGGTTTCTATATATTAATGTGCACTATGTACTCTAATACATGTTAATACATTGAAAATAGGCAAAGTAGAACTTGGACCCAAATAAAGTGGTCAAAGTTAGTAATTGATATCAGCAAAAGAGGTATTTGCAATCTATATTTATGTATGTGAATTTACACCTTAAGTTGGGAATTATTGTGCCTTAACCTATTTTTTTATAATGAGGCTTTATTAAACTCTATTTCATATACTCTTGAATATTTTTCTATACTTGCCTCATAAATCAGTTTCTGAACATTATTCTTGGGTGTTGGTGCCCCACTGCCATGCTTATTGATTCATATGATTATTATTGCCATAACTACTCTGTCTAGCATGTGGATTTATGTTCTATTTAATTTAAAGTAGCGGTACTTATGTACAACCACCCACAGAGGGCATGTAAATAATCGCCCTGGGAATGTCTTATTCTCCCCATAATATTGTAGGTGACTGGGAATGTCTTATTCTCCCCTCACCTAAGGTTAGAGGTCTGGTAGGTGTCTCAACCCTACTAAGTTAGATAGACATAATTACCTTACATGCAAATCTTTTTTTGATATAATTGTTAATGGCAAGTTTCTTTTGAATATAGCCTCATACTCTTGTTATCTTCATCTTATGATGAACCCTAACCTATTATTATTTAATTTACTTATCTTGTTATCCTAGACTAGTTTTATGACACATACCTTGTTTTCTTTTCCCTTTTGCTGAGTTCTTTCCCAACCACCCAGGTGTTGGTGCTGAGCAAGGAGAAGGATAAGTTTGAAGGAAGTCATCTCAGGAGTAGATCTCAAGCTTTCTGTAAGGATGTCTAGGTTGCTATAGATAGATCCTTTTCTCTTATCTTTTTCTTTTGGGAACAATCATGTAATGAACAATGAAATCCATGTAATAGGCTTAGTACTTTCGTTTCCGCTGCTATTGACATTTTGTAATGTATCTGGTGCATGCTTATTTACTTGGAATATAATACATGCATCCCTCAATATCTTTTGTCTTGCTAAAAAGATGGATGTTTTGTAATTCCTTTATATTTTATTAAGGAGGTGATCTCGCCTATTTACAGTGTCCTTTTAATATGCTCATGTGTTGACACCTCATAAACCCTTACTTCTCTCCTACCTTATGTATATAAGCAGTCCTCTTCACTTGCAAGAATCTTTTTTTCCCTACACTCTTCCTTCTCTCTTATGATTGATCTTGGAGCTTTGGGAGCAAAGAAGGTCTGATCTTGAAGCTTGGATGGCCGATCAAAATTGCATATGGAAGATCATGTGCTTGAGTGACTCTTTGGTGGTGGTTCTTGATGATTTCTTTCCTTCGTAAGTGATCTTCATTCTCGATCATGTTTCCCCTTTTCTAAAAACCACATCTTCTTCTCCTTCCTCTCAGCCATGAGACCATGGATCTACCATGGTGGTTTTCTTGGAAATCTCTTCTTCATAAGGGTCAGAGACCATGTTTGACAGGGTGGTACCTGAGTGAGAAGAAGTGATTTTCTTATCCTTTAGTTTGGTCTAGGGTTGTTACCCTTCTTCGTGAGTCCTTTTGTTATCATAGTGTTCTTCTCTTTTGAAGTGGTCCTTTGGTCATGGAGTTGTATTGGGTTGGAAGATCTTCTCTCTCCGAAAGCTTGTGATCTTGGTAGTTTTGATCTTCAAAATCAAAGGCGGGTTATATAACTTTTCCCTCATCTATTATTTGCATCTTAAACCTGATTATATGTTGTTGTTATAATCATCAAAAATGTGTTCTTATTATTATAGAAGAAGTGATAATGTTTAGGGGTTTAATTTTGTAGTACTCAAGAATATTACTCCTTCTTATAAACCATAAATTTGTGTACCCAGTTTGATGATGATTGAGAAATTAATATGTTTCCTTGGATTTTATCTAAGGATCTATGATATTTTGTCTATGGTTCATTTATCATGAATAATAGGATATTTTGAGTATTTTAACATGCATAATAAGCTCAATTTTCTCTCTCTAAACTATAGTTCTTTTGATAACCTTCTATAACCAATGTTCTAGGGTTTGAAGAACACCTATGCATGAATAATTCCTCTTAGTTGACCTTTGGTATTCCTGATTTGATCATTTGTTTTGACCATGTGTTGAACCTGGTTGGGAGTTGGGAACATGACTAAGTTGGGGTTGTAACACCCCTTGGTATTCCTCTTTGGTCGACACCCTAATGGGTGGTTGTTACAACCGCAACAACCTTAACCCTAAGGGGGTGGTCGCTACACACCATGTTGGCCACAACACAACATTGTTGCTTGGGTACTTACCATATTGTATGTTATTATTGGAATAATGAAGTGTATAGGTCAATACACAAGAATACCTTGAACTGATATACTTAACCTAGAGGTTACAACAGATGCTAACCCATATGGGGTGCTACACTAGCTGTAACAGTCACAACACATCACAGATGGATGGTTGATGCACCATGGTGTAGTAGCAGGTGCAACGCCATGTTTGGGCATCACATTGTGTCATAGTTGCTACATCTACTAGGGTGATGGTTGCAAAACCATGTTCTGGTGCTTTAGTTGACATATACACATGTTTATGGATGTTGGTCTCTAAACCTAGGTTAGTTAGATAGATGCACCTCTTTTGAGCTAGGTCGCTACACATTGTGCTTGACATTTTTGTTCAAAACCCTAATCCTTATGAGTGATAGGTCTTAACCATGTTATGGTTTTGGTTGTGACCCTTATTTTGGTGGTTGGTCAATACCTATGTTGTTGTGTTTTGATTGTGACCATGTGTTTAACTTTGGTTGTGACCCATGTATGGGTGATGGGTCGAGACTCATGTTTGGCTAGGTGATTCGTAACACATGGTGATACATATACATACTACATGGTTGTTACATATATGTATAACATAGTGAGATGATTACAAGTGTGCATGTACATGATTTTTATACTTAGTGTTATTAATATAATACTCTAATCATGTTTAAGTAATGATGCTCAACCCTAATTGGTTCCAAGAAAGTGGGAGAAGACATTAATAAAGTGTAGTGATTATATCATGATATGAGATTCTAATTTGTTATAAATGTAAAAATCTAACCCTAATTTTACGGTGTGCTTTGCTAGTTGAGCATGTTTGAATAAATAGCATGTGATTGCATTTTATCTCTTCTATTTGTATGATTCTAACCTTGCAGGTTAACTGAGTGTCATAGCTTGTGAATGTTATGATGATGATTATATGATACAGGGTAATGTCTATGAGCCTTGATGAGGTGTATTGAAATCATAATAATGTGAATGTGTATACTTACTCATAATCTAAAATGCTTGACCCTAATACACTCCAACATGTGGGAGTTGCTGAAACTAGGGTTTGGTGAATGAATAACACAATGGAACCCTAATTGGTTATATTTGGAGTCCTAACCCTAATTTTGGGTTATGTGGAGTATTTTCTCTCTCTTCACCTAGAATTGTTATCATATTATGATATTTTCTCCCTCTTATTCGTATAATTCTAACCATGTAGATGAATTGAATGTACTAGCTAATGATTTCCATGGTGTATATGTGTTATGACATAGGTGATGCTTCTAATGTCTATTGAGGAATGATGAGATGATGATGAGGTACATGAATGATGTGATTGGTCTTATGACCTAGTGAAGGCTTAATGCCTAATGTGAGGTGATATCCTCCTATGATATGATGAGGGATTGATATCCCATAGAATGTGATAATTGATGATAGCCTTGTGAATGGCAGGAATACAAGTATCGAGTGGTGATGTGACAAGTTCTTACTTTATATGTTTTATATCTTATGGAGTTGTATCCTACCCTTATCTTTGTAGAGTTTGTTTAGGGTTTGTATGTTGTAACTTGATTGATGCTAAAAGATACTCAACTAGCCTAGATAATCAAGTGAAACCCTAATCATATAGTTACCTTGTACCATAGATCCATCTTGAGTGTTAGTATCTTGCTAGATGGTGAAATGAGTAACTCCTACAGGAAACTTGGAGCACATATTTTTGAATATGTAGGGTACAAGTTGAGGTATATCCTTGTACCCTTAAATTGTTGATTATGGATGATGAATTCAGTCATACCTCGGAGTTTGTGAAGGCAACAATATAACTATAAGATGCCTCTTTTAGAAAGGCCATGTGTATGTTGGTTCTCTAGCATCATGCCATGTACCAAGGTGGGGTAGTTGTTTTATAGGGCCATAGCCTTCACTATGATTTGTTGTCTTTAGAAGACTATAGTTTTGACTATAAGTTGTTTTCTTTGTAGTTTGACTATATGTCACTACGTTGCAAACTCGAACTGACTGAGTAATTGTAAGTGGAGATCATGGAGTTCGACTATTCCATAGATCTTGTATGGTATTGATCTTGACTTAACAGTGGTCAGTTGGATTTGTGTGGTACGCCTCAAATCCTATGGGAATATTGATAAAAGATGTAACATAGTTGGGTAGTATAATGGCTTAAGGTCAAATACAATTCATATTGGTTGACCCTTCACCTTATTTCTTGTATTATTTATTTTATAATAGTTATACATGTGCTACATATATCTTTTAAAATTATAAGATGTTCTACTGCTCAGTTGTAGATATCTGAACTGCTTAAACCGTGTTAATTTATAATGGCTTAAGGTCAAATACAATTCATATTGGTTGACCCTTCACCTTATTTCTTGTATTATTTATTTTATAATAGTTATACATGTGCTACATATATCTTTTAAAATTATAAGATGTTCTACTGCTCAGTTGTAGATATCTGAACTGCTTAAACCGTGTTAATTGCCTTGATTATATCAATTAGATGAATCTTCTTATCTTGATAATAGTGTTATTTTCCTACTTTAGCTTATTTGTGCTTATAATAGATGTTGGAAGAGATTTATATCTCTCACTTGGATGTTTGGTCTCACCTCATGGTTTCCACATCTTTTAGGTGGACGTGCACGCTGAGATAGAGTTATGTGGATGAGATTGATAATAAGATATGTAGTTGGTGGATCATGGATATGCAACTAGTGTCTAGAAATAGAGTCATATGTGTTGTCCCTATATACTTAGGTCCTTGGGAGTGTTTTGTAGATGTCATATATCAGTTTGAATTTTTGGCTATATACCTTTATCATACAGAGATGGTTTGTATATGTGAGCAAGTTATCACATGCAATAGGTTGTGGCTAGTCAGGCAGTGAACAATGTTATGTATCATATTTGGCATAAATGAAATGCAAGTGGCTCTAGTTTATGGATTTTTATATGATATATTCAGCTAGATATATGGTTATGAGATCGGTTTTAATTTACCCTATTTTTTGTAAATATAATGGTTAAAGATAATTCCACACTTTGTTTTGAGTAATATCACTTTGTGTGACCATAGGTGTCACATTTGGTGGTATCAGAGTTCTAGGCTCGCTAAGTCTACAAGGACATTAGGACTATGACTAGGATGATGTCTAAGCTGAGAACATGACATAAAACATGGTGCATGCTATCTAATCTCAATAAATGAGCGCCATGGACATATAATCAATTATTGAAGAAAAGACCAATACGGAACTCTTAAGTTGTTATCTTTCTGATTACTATGATCAAGTAGTCACTTTGAAACAATCTAAAGAGAATAATAAATCAGAATTCATGCTAATAATACCTTCATCTTACTCTGGATAAGATGAGAAATACATCGTAACCAATCAAAATTTAAATATCTGGTAACTATAAGAGAGAGATAAGACAGCATGAAACCTAAATCTGAGTAAAAATAAGCAAATAAGGAGTTCTTGAAATTGTAATTCAAGAGGATAATGAAGCAAAAGTGTAACATCCCTGACCTGGTTTATGTTCTAAACCTAGGTGTTTTTCCTAATAAATTTAATTAGATGCTTGTTCTTTATTCTTGAAAAGTAATTAAGGCCCAAGAGGAACTTATATTTCAGTTTTAGTCTTTTTTGTATAATGTTGAAACATTGTTTTGTTTGTTTTGGACTAAAGTGCAAATTACCCAAGTTGAGGGGTTAACTTGCAAATTGTGCATAATAAAATGTTCCTCATATGTTGGGACATCATAAGAGTGATTATAATGCAGTGCTATGGTTTCCACAAACTTGAGCCCCAAGATAGAGCTTGTTGAGCAATCCTTGTGCATTAAAACCTAGTTTTGGTGTAATGTGCAATTTACCCAAAACCTAGGGTTTAACATGCAAAATACCACTTCTAGAGGGTCCCCCATGTTTCTTGGCATCATGTAGAGAAAATAAAATGAGAGGGGAGCCTCATTTAAATTATTTTGGAGGAGAGAGAATCTTGATATTAAAATAATCAAGATTTAAGAATAAAAGGAACTTTACTTTAATTTAATGCAAAAAGAAATATATTAATAGAAGAGCCCTTCAACCAAATGTTGAGGGATAAATTTGCAAATGGGTTGGACGTTCTTTGTGCCTTGTAAAGGCAACGAAAATATCCAAGGGAATGGATAACTCACTCCCATTATTAAAGGAAAAAGTAATATCCACTAAATGGGGATATTAGTATAATATGCTTAAGGCGCTTAATTCCGTTTCTTTTAATTCTTGGATAAAGAAGAGATTTTGCAAATGGATGAAGATGGCTTCACGGCCAAGGAATTAAGGGGAAGAGACGACACTAATTTTAGAATTAAATGCATTTTATAAGACCTTTTCTCTCTCATTTATTTTCTTATAAAAACACCCATTCCAACTCATTAGAGAGGATTTTTTTCGAACCCACTTCTTATCTTTTGCTTGCAAACCGATCAAAGGAGCTAGGAGCAGCTGGAGGAAGACCCCCAACCTTTTGGTTAGTTCTTGATCTTCTTTCACCTCGATTTTATGCTGAAAATCATAAAATAATTCATAATTTCTTCTCTATTTCATTCCCTCTTCAATCCTAGCCAATCCTTTCATCCAAAAAGCTTGAGAATGGACCTTGGGGAGTTTCAAAAGCTTCCTCCACCATTTTTTATGTGAAGCACCAAGATTTAAATCCCAATTGGAGGAAGTTTATATAAGTCAAACCCTTAAATATTGTTATTGCTTTGAAATCTCCATGATTTGTTGAACGTTTTGTTCTATTTTGCAATTCCTTTTATCCATTGATGTAAATACCATGAAAACGGCAGTGATCTTTGAAAGAATGAAGGTATATGATGATAAAATCATCTTGGGCATGCAATCTAACAACTTTCCATTGCAAACGGTTTTGAAGTTTTGATCCAAACGGTTTCACCAAACTGTTTGGAGACTAAACGGTTTGCAAACCATTTAGAGCCTTGAACCCCCAAACCATTTGATATGGTTGACCATTTGGTTGGGTTGACCATTTGAGGTCATAACCCTAGTACTTGTTGAATGAGGATCTAATGACTCCAATTAATTGAATTAATATGTGGACAATCATCTAATTTGAAACCCTAATCGGGTAAAGTGGTGATTTGGCAATTGTTTAATTTAATTATTTGGGTTGATTAACCCAAACGGTCTCAAGACCATTTGGAGATCACCCAAACAGTCTCAAGACCATTTGGCGGTCAACCAAGACCATTTGGAGGTCTAGGGTTGAGTATGGTTGGGTATTTAAAGATCTAAAGATACCAAATTGTAATGCAATCAATTGTTGATTTGTTGATCAATCTAATGATCCAAACCCTAATTGAACTTCACCAATTTTGATGATAATTGGGTAAAACGGTCTCAAAACTGTTTGGAGGTCATCCAAATGACCTCAAGACCGTTTGAGGTCAGGTCATACCCAATTTTGATGGTGGTCCAATGATTTCAAAGTAATTAGTTTCAAAATGACTAACATTGAAGGTTCGTCATTTTCAAACCCTAACCCAATTGGATTCAAAACCCTAATTGATGATTAATTGATAGTTTACTCAATTGAGGGGTGAATTATTAATCTCACTTAAATCATGGAGCTTAGGTTCAATTGATGAGTAATTGTATGAATTTAATTGATGAGGGGACTAACCTTGGAAACCCTAAATCAATTTCCAGTGGTTGAGACCATCTTTGGTCCAATCGGTCTGGTTTGGACCAAACGGTCTCAAGACCATTTGGGACCAAACGATCCCAAACCGGTTGAGACCCAAACGGTTTCAAACTTTTACTTTATCAAACGGTTTCAAAACATTTACTTTGGCAAATGGTTTCAAACACCACTTTACCAAACGGTTTCAAATCGCAAGACCTAGACCGTTTGAAGGTCTAAACGGTCTTAGACCATTTGGAGGTATCTCAAGCAAGACCGTTTGAGGTCTGATTGGTCAAGACCATTTGGGGTCTAAGTGACCAAGACCATTTGAGAAACAATTAACCCAAACCGTATGGATACTTAAGGTGATTAAAGGTCAATTGTGTTATTGATTATGATATGATGTAATTCAAGGGTGATTAAGGTAATTGTACCCATAACAGGATAGGGTGATTAGTACCTTATGAATGATTAATCTTTGATGATGATGGAAGTAATGACATTATACATGTTTCAGCTCTGCAATCAAGTTGAAGTTGACCAAATTCAATCAAGTCCAGTGTAAATATCATTCTATAAGGATAAGAGAGAGAGAGAACTTCTTAAATGAATGATTATCGTGTAATGATTAATTCTAAACACTCTCAACATAAATGAATGTGTAATTAGGGTATGATCCTTGATTAAGAGACCATGAACCCTAATTAAGAAGGTTAATGTGCCCTAACCCTAATTGAGGGTAATGATAAGTGAAACCCTAATCCATGGTGATAGTTAACCCTAATTGAGGGTAATGATAAGTGAAACCCTAATTCATGGTGATAGTTAACCCTAATTGAGGGCAATGATAGGTGATATACTAATCTATGGTAATAGTAAACCCTAATTTATGGTAATGACATGAGAACCCCTAATTCAAGGTATTTTAATATTAAATCATGATTGAATGTGAATAGTAAACCCTAATTGAGAATGATGTTATGAGAAACCCTAATCAAGGGTAAAGCCATATGAAACCCTAAGTGATGGTAATGTCAAGACAAGGATGATGACAAAAATGGAATCATAATAATGTGATATAACTTTTAATTCAAGATAATGCCATATACTAATGTGTGACTTTTGATATGAAATCCTATACTGATATAGGATAAAGACATGTGGAACCCTAATCTTGGGTTGTAATGCATGAAACCCTAATCTTGGGCAATATGATGATAATCATAACTCAAATCTGAGTAATGAGATAAAGTATTCATGATTGACATAAATTGGGAAATCTTAATTTAAATTATGAAATAGTGATGTTACTCTTATAATGCATAGTATTGATTTGTAATTGATATAATTGTTATCATGAGCACTAATTGTGTAGGTTACATGAGATGGTGGACATAGCCAGGTATGAGCTATGATGTTGTACTAATGAGATTGTTTTATGGGCTATATGAGCCAAAATATACTATGTTGCCTAGTAAGAGGTACCAAGAGACATTATTGGGATTTAAGAGCCATGTGAAATACATGCACTGCAATTTATTATGTTTACAATGATCAGTTAACCTGAATGCATTAAGTTACCTGATAGATTGGTAACAAGTTTTTTAATGATTTGAGGGTTTGAATACCCATGTATCATAATCATGATGATGAGATGATAAGGGATGAGATTACCCTGATGAGATAAGGGATTGAGATCCCAATATGCAGCAAAGCTTTAAAAAGAACTTGATAGACACAATACTCAATCTTTATAGAAATTGTTATAATGTTCTATGCGTGCAAACATGTTTGATGCTAAGAGAATACTATAATGTACTTAACTAATCAAGTGAAGCAGTATCATGTAGAGCCCCGACCATAGTTCCATCATCGTCAGTAGTTTGGCGATGGTAAAATAGGTTTTCCTAAGGGAACTCCTGGAGGGAATACTTTTGAGTATGTGGGGGTTACGGGCACGAATATCCTTACGCCCTAATAGAGGAACTGATGTGAGGTAAATATTAAATCTCTCAATCCTTCATTATATGTGACGGGATGGATGTATCACCAATCTCCTGAATATCGGGATGGATGTACCATTAATCTCCCAATGAACTTAATGTTGGATCGATGTGAGATAAATATAATATCTCTCGATTGCAAAGAGAGTACAGCATGCCATTGTAACTCTAATAGCAAAGTTGTCAATATACCCTGGAAAGCTATTTGGCAGAGACACAAGATGTCCTACATTTGGTCCTCACTGACTGAGGAAGATGAGGTCATGGGAATCCAGCTCTTCTATTGACCTATGTATGGTACCGATTTCGATTTCGCAATGGTCGGTTGGAGTATGAGCGGTATATATCATCTCCTTAGGGCATTAAATATGCTTGTAAAATGTAATCAGCCGTGTAGTGTATTTGCTTAGGGTTGAAATACGAGAATCAATGGTTGATGATACATCGCTTAGTATGTCTTGGTTGGATGAATGTTATACATGTTCTTCATATTCCTTATTAAGTAAATGACATACTGCTCCATTTAGATATAGTTGAAATGGCTTGAATAGAGAATATTGCTCTAAATTGTTTATGCAATAATTTAGTTGTTGTTGAAAACTTATGATTCTTCTACTCAGTTTTATTTTATTATCTACAATAATAATGTTTCTGGCGGAGAGTTATATCTCTCGCTGGGACAATTTTCAATTGTCTCACCCCCATGGAATTCAACATTTTAGGTAGATACAGGAGAGGAAGTAGAAACCCTGCGGCAAGAGAAGAGCAGCAGCAACAGCAGAACCAAGGATAACAGCGAATTCTCAGGTGGAGACACTAGTTGTCATGTCATGTATATAGAGAATCATATGTGTCGTCTCTGTACTCTCAGGTCCTAGGAGTCAGTAGTTACTTTAATATTGATCTAAGATTTTGGCTTGATGCCTTGAGATTTTTATACTGCTTATGTATAGTCTAATAGGGCAGTTGATGTTTGTAATTCTCGAGAAGAAAGGATACAAGAGATGTACTAGTAAACCAGCATGTATTTGAAATACTTTGGTTCTATATGAAAGAGTTTTCAGTTTGTGGATCTCTTTGTAAAAAGTTATAATTTTTTAGTGATTTTCAGTAATTCCGTTGCTAACAATACGCTTCCGCTTAAGTAAATCCTATTTTCATAAATTGGATGCCACAAATTATTTGGTATCAGAGCTCTAGGTTCACTGAGTCTACAGAGACATAGGATTAAGGTTGTTGAGTCTGTTCTAGTGTCTTCCAATTTATTTGATAGTGTCTTCTGCTCATATAGGAGGAGAAGAAAAATTAAAGATGTCTGGATCACACGATGAACATGTTGCTAAGAGCAGCATTGTTGCACCAGGAGGAGGTGTAAGAGACTATGATAGGGAGGAGTCTGTACCTGAACAGCCCCAGTTTAATCAAGCAGATATGGGGAACCCAGCCTTCCAAGCCATGTTTGGACAGTTTATAGACTCCATGACCCATATGACAGATAGGATGCCATTACATGCACCTAGGGCACCTACCCACCATGAAGGACAGGGAGTCGACAAGACATTTGAATGACTTCACCGGGTTGGAGCCACAGAATATGCTGGGACAGCTGACCCAGCAGATGCTGACATGTAGTTAACAGAGCTAGAGAAGGCCTTTAGAATCCTTAACATCCCAGAAGTTGAGAAGGTTAGACATGATGTGTACCTTCTTAAAGGGAGTGTTGGTCACTGGTAGACCATAGAAGAGGGCAAGAGGCCAGGTGTGGAGATTGAATGGGAAGTATTTTGACAAGAATTCGTCAATAGATACTTTCCTAAGACGTTCCTGGATGAGAAGATTTCTCAGTTTGAGAGATTAAGGCAAGGACCAATGAACGTTAGCGAGTATGAGGCTAAGTTCATGGAGCTTCTGTGGTTTTGTCCGCATATGGCAGCTGTCGATGAAGAAAGGATTCGGCATTTTGAGAAGGGGTTGAACGCCGATTTGACCACTCCTGTGTCTGCTCTGGAGAACAGGGAGAGGTTTGTGACTTTTGTGGAGTCTGTTAGACGGATAGAGAGGTCTGTGACTGAGAAGCGGAAGACTAAGAATAAGAAAGTGTACCCCCTGTTTCAAGGACCCTTGTCCAAAAGTTTTAAGAAACTGAGGTTTTCTGCACCAATGGCAACACCAAGGTTTAATACCCAAATGCAATGGACGTCTAATAGGGGTAGAGGCTGCAGTCTACCACCACAACGAGCCCACAGCTTAGCATCAGTGTTGGTAACAGGACCATCCAGACCACATCCAGGGAACAGAGGTTGCTTTATATGCGGAAAGATGGGACATTTGATGAAGGATTGTCGAGCCAGAGAGGCAAGTGTGACTCAACCTCAGAGGCAGAGTCAGCAAAGTTCTCAAAGGTGACTGTTTCCAAGTAGCACAGGAGGACATGGACAAGCATCCCAAGCTGGATCGTCGGCACCCAGTAATCAAGCACCGAATCAACCACAGGCGACGGCGAGATTCTATGTGATGAATCATCCTGATGCAGTAGTCAACCCTAGGGTTGTGACAGGTCAGATGGAACTGTTTTATTCTTATATGTCCTTATCATGTGTTGTATCCGTCTTAATTGATCTGGTGCTACGCATTCTTTCATTACTAAAAGAGTGATTCTTGACTGCAATATGACAGTTGGTCATAGGGCAGAAAGTTTGAAGTTAGAAACTCCTTTGATGGGATCTACAGTGTTACGGGAGGTGTGTTCTTCCTGTACTCTTTTCTTTTCTTAACATCGCATTCAAGTGGATCTCTTACCACTTGAGATGCATGGGTTCGATATAATTCTTGGGATGGACACCCTAGAAAAATACAAGGTTGTCCTGGATTGTGAGTCCAAGCAGGTTATGTTCACAGACGATAGTGACACATGGATCTTTCAAGGAGATAGAAAGATTCTTCCAACCTATCTTGTGTCAGCTATGGTAGTTGAAAATTTGATGAGGCAAGGATGTTTTGCATTCTTGGCTCATGTGGTAGATACCACCAGGGAGAGCCCTCATCCTTCTGAAGTTCTGATAGTCAGGGAATTTGAAGACGTGTTTCTGAAGAACTTCCAGGTGTACCTCCACCCCGAGAGATTGATTTTGAAATTTATCTAGTTCTGGGCACGTAACCTATAGCACAAACATCGTATAGGATGGTGCCTTCTGAGATGGCAGAGCTTAAGAAACAGCTGCAGGAGTTGCTTGAGAAGGGTTTTATCCGACCAAGTACTTCACCATGGGGTGCTCCGGTCCTCTTTGTTAAGAAGAAAGATGGATCGATACAGTTGTGCATTGATTACAGACAATTAAATAAAGTAAATATAAAGAACAAGTATCCTTTGCCAAGGATTAATGACTTGTTTGATTAGTTGTGTAGTGCAATTATCTTCTCCAAGATAGATCTAAGGTTGGGATACCATCAGTTGTGTATTAAGGAGAGTGACATACCTAAATCTGCCTCTAGGACAAGGTATGGTCACTATGAGTTCATAGTTATGTCATTTGGACTAACTAATGCACCAGCTGCATTCATGGAACTCATGAATAGAATCTTTTGACCTTTTCTTGATCAGTGTGTAGTCGTCTTCATAGATGACATCTTCATCTACAGTAGAGATGCTCAATAGCATGACCAGCACCTCCGTCAGGCTCTAACTTTGCTAAGAGAGCATAAGTTGTATGCTAAGTTTAGTAAATGTGAGTTCTGGTTACCATAAGTTTCTTTTCTCGGACACATAATATCTGCCTCAGGTATTCGTGTTGATCCTAAGAAGGTAGAATTTGTCTTTCTATGGGAATAGCCAAAAACACCAACAGAGATTCGTAGTTTCTTAGGGTTGGCAGGCTATTACAGGAGGTTCATTAAGAACTTCAGTTCAATAGCTTTACCCCTAACCATGTTGACCAGGAAGGAAGTTCCTTTTGTCTGGAATGACAAGTGTCAACAATCATTCCAATTGTTGAAAGAAAGGTTGACAAGTGCACCTGTGTTGGTATTACCTGAGTAGGGAAAAGGGTACATAGTTTTCTGCGATGCATCTAAGAATGGCTTAGGATGTGTGTTGATGCAGGATAAGCAAGTGATTTCTTTTGCTTCAAGACAGCTTAAGAAACACGAGGAGAATTATCCAACACATGATCTAGAACTAGCTGCTATTGTCCATGCCTTGAAGATCTGGAGACATTATCTCTATGGAGAGACATTCTATATTTTCATAGACCATAAGAACCTAAAGTATATCTTTTCTCAGCATGAATTAAACGTGAGGCAACGCTGCTGGATGGAGTTAATCAAGGACTACAATTGTACAATTGATTATCATTCAGGGAAGGCTAATGTGGTAACTGATGCATTAAGTAGGAAATCAGCAACACCAACCCTAGACAAAGCACAGTTGAGTTCTTTGATGTGCTCTAAGAGGGATATGTTTATATCCTTGAGGCAAAACAATGTATAGTTGAAAGTATCATTGTTAGCTGGGTTGTTAGTTGAGATGCACATAAAACCAACTCTGATACCACATATTAAAGAAGCACAGCAAGTTGATGTTGTAGTTCAGCAGATTAGATCAGAATATGATAGTGAAAAACGAGATGGTTTCCATGATTCAGAGGACTAGGTAGTCAGTTACCATGGTAGGATGGTAGTACCTGATGCCAATGACTTAAGGAAGTTAGTTATGGAAGAAGCTCACTCTTCGATGTATGCTATGCATCCAGGGAGCACCAAGATGTATCATAACTTAAAAGATATGTATTGGTGGCCTGGATTGAAGAAAGATGTGGCTGAGTTTGTTATGCGGTGTCTGGTGTGTCAACAAGTTAAAGCTGAACATCAGAAGCCTGCAGGAACAATGCAACCTCTGCCTATACCGCAGTGGAAATGGGATCATGTGACCATGGACTTTGTGGTTGGTTTGCCTAGAAAAACCAAAGGTTATAATTCCATTTGGGTGATAGTTGATAGGTTAACTAAGATAGCACATTCCATTCCTATCAAAACAACCTAATCTGCTGAGAAGCTGGCACAGTTATATGTAGATGAGATAGTGTGGATGCACGGGGTTCCAACCACTATCGTTCTTGATAGAGGCCCCCAGTTCACGAGTCATTTTTGGGAATGACTTCATAAAGCTTTGGGTACGCAATTAAGGTTTGGTACAGCCTTTCACCCTCAGACAGATGGATAGTCTGAAAGGACCATACAAACTTTGGAGGATTTGCTTACAGCATGTGTCCTTCAATTTGTAGGAAGTTGAGATCTACACCTGAGCTTGATAGAATTTGCTTACAATAATAGCTATCAGCACAGTATTGACATGGCACCATATGAAGCTTTATATGGAAGATGTTGTAGATCTCCTTTATGTTGGTATGAAACTGGAGAAAATCAACTTTTGGGTCCTGAACTAGTGCAGCAAACAACTGAGAATATTAAAGAAATACAACAACAGTTAAAGACTGCACAGAATAGACAAAAATCATATGCTAACAAACGGCGAAGAACTTTAGAATTCCAAGTTAGAGACAGAGTATATCTCAAGGTCTCACCTTGGAAAGGAGTTCTTAGATTTGGGAGAAAGGGAAAGTTAGCTCCTAGATTTATGGGGCCTTATCCAATCATTGAACAGATTGGAAAGGTATCTTATAAGTTGGAGTTGCCACCTGAGTTCCATAAGTTGCACCCAGTGTTCCACATCTCTATGCTGAGGAAGTGTCACCCTGACACAGAATTAGTTCTACAACCTGTGGAAGTAGAATTAAATGATGACATATCATATGTTGAAGGGCCTGTGACGGTCCTTGATAAAAGAACTAAAAACCTAAAATTTGTCTTGTAAAAGTCCTCTGGAATCACCGTGGCATTGAATAAACCATGTGGGAGCTAGAGGAAGAGATGAGGAGGAAATATCCTACTCTTTTCTCTTAATGTTTTGTTGATGATTTCGGGGACGAAATCCTTATAAGGGGTGGATAATTTGTAACATCCCTGACCTGGGTTATGTTCTAACCCTAGGTGTTTTGCCTAATAAAGTTAATTAGATGCTTGCTATTAATTCCTAAAAAGTAATTAAGGCCCAAGAGGAACTTATATTTCAGTTTTAGTCCTTTTTGTATAATGTTGAAACATTGTTTTGTTTGTTTTGGACTAAAGTGCAAATTACCCAAGTTGAGTGGTTAACTTGAAAATTGTGCATGATAAAATGTTCCTCAGATGTTGAGACATCATAAGAGTGAGTATGATGCAGTGGTATGGTTTCCACAAACTTGAGCACCAAGATAGAGTTTGTTGAGCAATCTGTGTGCATTAAAACCTAGTTTTGGTGTAATGTGCAATTTACCCAAAACCTAGGGTTCAACATGCAAAATACCACTTATAGAGGGTCCCCCATGTTTCTTGGCATCATATAGAGAAAATAAAATGAGAGGGGCGCCTCATTTAAATTATTTTGGAGGAGAGAGAATCTTGATATTAAATAATCAAGATTTAAGTATAAAAGGAACTTTACTTTAATTTAATGCAAAAAGAAATATATTAATGGAAGATCCATTTAACAAAATGTTGAGGGATGAATTTTCAAATAGGTTGGACGTTCTTTGTGCCTTGTAAAGGCAACGAAAATATCCAAGGGAATGGATAACTCACTCTCATTATTAAAGGAAAAAGTAATATCCACTAAAAAGGGGATATCGATATAATATGTTTAAGGTGCTTCATTCCTTTTCTTTTAATTCTTGGATAAAGAAGAGGTTTTGCAAATGGATGAATATGGCTTTGTGGCCAAGGAATTAAGGGGAAGAGGTGGCACTAATTTTAGAATTAAATTAATTTTATAAGACCTTTTCTCTCTCATTGATTTTCTTATAAAAACACCCATTCCAACTCATTTGAGAGGCTTTTTCCAAACCGACTTCTTCTCTTTTGCTTGAAAACTGACCAAAGGAGCTAGGAGCAGCTGGAGGACGACCCCCAACCTGTTGGAAAGTTCTTGATCTTCTTTCACCTCGATTTTATGGTGAAAATCATAAAACAATGCATAATTTCTTCTCTATTTCACTCCCTCTTCAATTCGAACCAATCCTTTCATCCAAAAAGCTTGAGAACAGACCTTGGGGAGTTTCAAAATCTTCCTCCACCATTTTTGACATGAAGCACCAAGCTTTGAAGCTCAATTGGAGGCGGGTTATATAACTCAAACCCTTAAATATTGTTATTGCTTTGAAATCTCCATGATTTGTTGAACGTTTTGTTCTATTTTGCAATTCCTTTTATCCATGAAAATGGTAGTGATCTTTAAAATAATGAAGGTATATGATGATAACATCATCGTGGGCACACAATCCAACAACTTTCCCTTGCAAATGATTTTGAAGTTTTGATCCAAACAGTTTCACCAAACCGTTTGGAGACTAAACAGTTTGCAAACCGTTTAGAGCCTTGAACCCCCAAACCATTTGAGATGGTTGACTGTTTGGTTGGGTTGACCATTTGAGGTCATAACCCTAGTAATTGTTGAATGACGATCTAATAACTCCAATTAATTGAATTAATATGTGGACAATCATCTAATTTGAAACCCTAATTGGGTAAAGTGCTGATTTTTCAATTGTTTAATTTAATTCTTTGGGTTGATTAACCCAAACGGTCTCAAGACCGTTTGGAGATCATCCAAACGGTCTCAAGACCGTTTGGAGGTCAAACAAGACCGTTTCGAGGTCTAGGGTTGAGTATGGTTGGGTATTTAAAGATCCAAAGATACCAAATTGTAATGCAATCAATTGTTGATTTGTTGATCAATCTAATGATCCAAACCCTAATTGAATTTCACCAATTTTGATGGTAATTGGGGAAAACGGTCTCAAGACCGTTTGAGGTCAGTTCATACCCAATTTGGATGGTGGTCCAATGATTACAAAGTAATTAGTTTCACAATGACTAACATTGAAGGTTCATCGATTTCAAACCCTAACCCAATTGGATTCAAAACCCTAATTGATGATTAATTGATAGTTTAATCAATTAAAGGGTGAATTATTAATCTCACTTCAAGCATGGCCCTTAGGTTCAATTGATGAGTAATTGTATGAATTCAATTGATGAGGGGACTAACCTTGGAAACCCTAAATCAATTTTGAGTGGTTGAGACCATCTTTGGTCCAATCAGTTTTAAGGAGGTTTGGACCAAATGGTCTCAAGACCGTTTGGGACCAAACGGTCTCAACACCGTTTGGGACCAAACAATCCCAAACCGGTTGAGACCCAAACGGTTTCAAACTTTTACTTTGTCAAACGGTTTCAAAACTTTTACTTTGGCAAACGGTTTCAAGCACTACTTTACCAAACGGTTTCAAATCGCAAGACCTAGACCGTTTGAAGGTCTAATCAGTCCTAGTCCATTTGGAGGTATCTCAAGCAAGACCGTTTGAGGTCTGATTGGTCAAGACCGTTTGGGGTCTAAGTGACCAAGACCGTTTGAGAAACAATTAACCCAAATCGTATGGATACTTAAGGTGATTAAAGGTCAATTGTGTTATTGATTATTATATGATGTAATTCAAGGATGATTAAGGTAATTGTACCCATAATAGTATAGGGTGATTATTACCTTATGAATTATTAATCTTTTATGATGATGGAAGTAATGACATCATACATGTGTCATCTCTCCAATCAAGTTGAAGTTGACCTAATTCAATCAAGTCCAATGTAAATATCATTCTATAAGGATAAGAGAGAGAGAGAGAGAACTTCTTACATGAATGATTATCATGTAATGATTAATTCTCAACACTCTCAACATAAATGAATGTATAATTAGGGTATGATCCTTGATTAAGAGACCATGAACCCTAATTAAGAAGGTTAATGTGCCCTAACCCTAATTGAGGGTAATGATAAGTGAAACCCTAATCCATGGTGATAGTTAACCCTAATTGAGGGCAATGATAAGTGAAAACCTAATTCATGGTGATAGTTAACCCTAATTGAGGGAAATTATAGGTGATATCCTAATCTATGGTAATAGTAAACCCTAATTTAGGGTAATGACATGACAAACCCTAATTCAGGTTATTTCAATAATAAATCCTGATTGAATGTGAATAGTAAACCCTAATTGAGAATGATGTTATGAGAAACCCTAATCAAGGGTAAAACAATATGAAACACAAAGTGAGGGTAATTTTAAGACAAGGATGATGACAAAAATGGAATCATAATAATGTGATATAACTTTTAATTCAAGATAATGTCATATACTAGTGTGTGACTTGTGATATGAAATCCTATACTGATATAGGATAAAGACATGTGGAACCCTAATCTTGGGTTGTAATGCATGAAACCCTAATATTGGGCAATATGATGATAATCATAACTCAAATCTGAGTAATGAGATAAAGTATTCCTGATAGACATAAATTGGGAAATCTTAATTTAAATGATAAAATAGTGATGTTACTCTTATAATGCATAGTGCTGATTTGTAATTGATATAATTGTTATCATGAGCACTAATTATGCAGGTTACATGAGATGGTGGACATAGCCAGGTATGAGCTATGATGTTGTACTAATGAGATTGCTTTATGGGCTATATGAGCCATAATATACTGTGTTTCCTAGTGAGAGGTATCAAGAGACATTATTGGGCTTTAAGAGCCATGTGAAATACACGCACTGTAATTTATTATGTTTACAATGATCAGTTAACCTGAATGCATTAAGTTACCTGATAGATTGGTAACAAGTGTTTTAATGATTTGAGGGTCTGAATACCCATGTATCATAATCATGATGATGAGATGATAAGGGATGAGATTACCCTGATGAGATAAGGGATTGAGATCCCAATATGTAGCAAAGCTTTGAAAAGAACTTGATAGACACAGTATTCAATCTTTATAGCAATTGTTATAATGTTATATGTGTGTAAACATGTTTGATGCTAAAAGAATACTGGAATGTACTTAACTAATAAAGTGAAACAGTATCATGTAGAGCCCTGACCATAGAATTGTCATCATCAGTAGTTTAGTGATGGTGAAATAGGTTTTCCTAAGGGAACTCCTGGAGGGCATACTTTTGAGTATGTGGGGGTTATGGGCACGAATATCCTTACGCCCTAATGGAGGAATTGATGTGAGGTAAACATTAAATCTCTCAATCCTTCATTATATGTGATGGGATGGATGTATCACCAATCTCCTGAATACCGGGATGGATGTACCATTAATCTGCTGATTATCTTAATGCCAGATCGATGTGAGATAAATATAATATCTCTCGATTGCAAAGAGAGTACAGTATGCCACTGTAACTCTAATAGCAAAGTTGTCAGTATACCCTAGAAAGCTATTTGGCAAAGACACAAGATGTCCTGCATTTAGTCCTCACACTGACTGAGGAAGATGAGGTCATGGGAATCCAGATCTTCTATTGACCTATGTATGGTACCGATTTTGATTTCGCAATGGTCGGTTGGAGTATGAGTAGTATACCTCATCTCCTCCGGGCATTAAATATGCTTGTAAAATGTAATCAGCCGTTTAGTGTATTTTCTTAGGGCTGAAATATGAGAATCAATGGTTGATGATACATTTCTTAGTATGTCTTAGTTGGATGAATGTTATACATGTTCTTCATATTCCTTATTAAGTAAATGACATACTGCTCCATTTAGATATAGCTGAAATGGCTTGAATAGAGAATACTGCTCTAAATTGTTTATGCAATAATTTAGCTTTTGTTGAATACTTATGATTCTTCTTCTCAGTTTTATTTTATTATCTACAATAATAATGTTTCTGGAGGAGAGTTATATCTCTCGCTGGGACAATTTTCAATTGTCTCACCCCCGTGGAATTCAATTTTTTAGGTAGAC
This sequence comes from Alisma plantago-aquatica, assembly GCA_963693085.1. NCBI lineage: Eukaryota > Viridiplantae > Streptophyta > Magnoliopsida > Alismatales > Alismataceae > Alisma > Alisma plantago-aquatica. The sequence continues at coordinate 390,812,667 of OY856410.1, read as the reverse complement.
ACGGGAGAGGAAGTAGAAACCCTGCAGTAAGGGAAGAGTAGCAGCAGCAGCAGAACCAAGGACAATAGTGAATTCTTAGGTAGAGACACTGGTTGTCATGTCATGTATATAGAGATTCCTATGTGTCGTCTATGTACTCTCAGGTCCTAGGAGACAGTAGTTAGTTTAATATCGATCTGAGATTTTGGCTTGATGCCTTGCGATTTTTATATTGCTTATGTATAGTCTAACAGGGTAGTTGATTTTTGTAATTCTCGAGAAGAAAGGATACAAGAGATGTACTAGTAAACCAGCATGTATTTGAAATACTTTGGTTCTATATGAAAGAGTTTTCATTATATGGATCTCTTTGTAAAAAGTTTTAAATTTTTAGTGATTTTCAGTAATTCCACTACTAACGATACGCTTCCGCTTAAGTAAATCTTGTTTTCATAAGTTGGATGCTACAAAAAGATAGATAAATTTGTGCTAATATAATGATTCAAGCCCACATTTGATGGAGATAACTCATGTGATAAGTATGACATGAGAAGATGAATAAGAACAATGATAGAGGAATAAAGTGGAACCTGAGTTAATCTCAGACCAACCTATGTGTGTAAGGAAGTGTTAATGTAAAATATTCATGACATAGGAAATAAATTTAAGAAGATGATCCATGTTTAATGAAGAAAATTTGAAATAGGATGATCTACCTATTGAAAAGTGGTTGAAAAACATGATAAAACAAGAGAACATGCACAAATATGATAAGCAGTTAATAAGAAAGTAGCAATGAGATATGTTAATCTTGATAATTCCTATGTTGATGGCAAGGAATCCAATATGGAAAAGATAAAATGATACATAAAAAGTTGTAACTGCTTGGGGAAGATAGAATCAGTAACCCCTTATAAAGAAACCCCTAGATAGCATTGTTGTGAGATGGGAAGTATGTTTTCCTTTGTGTTATTCTTTTCTGGGGCATAACTTTCAAGTGGATTTCATGCCACTTAATATGTATGAATTCATTACAATCGTGGGGGTGGTATCCTATTATAGCATTTGAAGGATTTGATTATGGTTCACATATCATGATGCTTGTGATAAGTATGCTTTTTGATCCTTCCAAGTGTTAGGAAGACTTCTCCTATATGCTTTGAGATAGTTATGATGGAAGGATGTAAGTTCCTTATAATATGTGTAGTAAATACTGAGGTGATGAATACTAGTATCCAAGATGTTCCTGTAATATCTGAGCTTGAAGTGGTGTATCGTATGAGATTTATATGATGTTCCTTCACCCGAGAAAGAGAGAGAGAGAGTTGATATTAATCCTCCCAGTATTGTTAGAAAGGAGGGGAATGATTCTTTGATGTTGTATATGGGGTGCGAAAGTTGGATAAAACCACTATCAAGGATTAATAGTAAGTTAATCAGTCAACATATGTTATAGTGATTCTTTGAGATAGACTTGAGGTTGGGATCTCAATGAATAAGAACCCAAGTAGATGACCTAAGTTGCATTGTCATAGTGAATATAAGATTATGTTGTTTAGACTAACCAATGCATCAAAAATGTTTATAAACCTAAGAGAAAGAGTGAACAAGTTGTGTCCTTCTAAGTTGTAATAAGTCTTGAATGGTAACATCTCAGTGTAGTTTAGGGATGGTCAACATTATGTTCAGTATCTTTGTTAAGACTTAAGGGTGTTGAAAACAACAATGATTTCGTGTCAAGATCAGCAAGAGTGAGATTGAGAATTAGCTAAAACATCCTTTTAGGGTTATGATATACATGATAAGTGTGTTGTGTGAATCCTAGTAAGATGAAGACAATGTCATCACTTTATACCGAACAAGGTGAACCAGGAGGTTCTATTTGTAAATAGTTGTAGACAATATATAATTCTTCACCTAGATAGATGGATAATCCACCATCGAGATGGTTGTAGAATCTTCTAAAAATATATGCTTTATAGTTCCTGACAATTATGGGATGCCCGCTTGATTGATAGAGTTTCTAACCAGAATAACCATCAAAGAAAAGTAGAGAGATAAGAGAGACATGATATTCCATGATTGGTAAAAGTCAGCAAGTATGGCTTCAGAATAATGTGTTAACACAATAGATATAATAGTTCAGGGTGACAACTAGAGTTCCAAGTTGAAAGATACTATTAGATTGTATAGGTGGCACAACAAGTTTATTGAGGAAGTGTCACCCTGTTACAGGACAAGTGATACAATAGTAGAGGTGGAGTTGCAGGAGGATGTTTCTTATGTAGAGGTTTCTATATTAACCCAAGTTGAGACATGTAGGAGTTGAGAGAGAGGAACATGACTTCTATGAGAGTGATATGAAATCACCATGAAATGGAAATAACCATGTGGATGTTTGTGGATGAGGTGCATAAGAGACACCCATCTTTGTTTGCCTTGGATTTTGGGGGTAAAATCCTTATTAGGGGTTTATGGTTGAAAGACCCCTGACCTAGATTTATGATTGATTGTATTTACTTTGGATAATGAAATGTTTAAAACTTGATTTAACCTCTTGAGGTACGTTATTAACATGTGACAAGCTAATATTTTCAATTTGGTCTAGTGTTTATGTTTGAGCTATTTTGCTATGTTGGCGTTTGTCTAGACCTGAGTGTAATTTACTAATGAATGAGGTTTATCTTGCAAATTTCCACATGTTGAGAATGTTTCTTATGCTTTAGCATCATGAGAGAGAAGATGATGTTATGAGGCCCTTGTTTGAACCATGGTTGATGATGTGACATCATATGGTGATATTAGGGTTTCTAGGGTTTGCTTTGTAGAAGTAGTAACCATGCTAGGGTTTGAGTGTGTGACCTACACCACTCATGTATGTGTGTAGAAATCACAACACATACCCAAGATGATTTTGTTTCTACCTAATTTACCTAGAGGTGGTTTGGTCGACATCGGTTGTCCTCAAGTGAAGTGTGTCGACCATGTGTATATGGTGACCTAATGTGTTTCTCGCAACAAGTATATAGGAATGTGTTTTGATCGAAACAAGGTGGTAGCCAACCTAGATGATCACTAAACTTTTCTAGATAAGCATTAACCTTCAAGATATGAATGTGAGTGGGGATAAGTTTTTTTTTCTTTGGAGGGCATGTGTCCTTTTAATACTCTCATGTGTTGACACCTCATAACCCTTACCTCTCTCCTACTTTGTGTATATAACCCCTCTTGTTCACTTGTAAGCAATGTTTTAGCCCTAAATGTGTCCTTCTCTCTTGTGAACAATCTTGGAGCTTTGCGAGCAAATAAGGTATGATCTTGAAGCTTGGGTGGCTGACCAACTTTGCATGTGGAAGATCTTGTGCTTGAGTGAATCTTTGGTGATGGTCATTGGTGATTTCTTTCCTTGGTAAGTGATCGCAACTTTTGATCACAGTTCCCCTTTTCTAGAAACCCTATCTTCTTCTCCTTCCTCTCATCCATGAGACCACAGATCTACAAAGGTGGTTTTCTTGGAAATCTCTTCTTCACAAGGGTCGGAGACCATGTTTGGCATGGCGGTACCCGAGTGAGAAGAAGCTATTTTCTTTCTTCTCCTTTGGTTCGGCCTAGGGTTATTATCCTTCTTCTCAATCCCTTTTGTAACCATGATATTCTTCACTTTTGAGGTGATCCTTTGATTGTGGTGTTGCACTTGGTTAGAAGATCTTCTCTCTCCTAGAGCTTGTGATCATGGGATTTTTTATTTTCAAAATCCTAGGTGGTTATATAATTTGTCCCTCATATATTATTTGCATCTTAAACCTGATTACATGTTGTTGTTATAATCATCAAAAACGTGTTCTTACTATGTATAGAAGAAGTGATAATGTTTAGGGGTTTAATTTTGTAGTATTCTCAAGAATATTACTCCTTCTTACAAACCCTAAATTTGTGTACCCAATTTGGTGATAACTGAGAAACTAATATGTTTCCTTGGCTTTTATCTAATGAGCTATGATTATATTGTGTATGGTTCATTTAACTAGAATAATAGGAGGTACTGAGTCTGTTAGCATGCATAAGAAACTTGATTTTCTTTCTCTAAAATATAATTCTTTTGGTAACCTTCTATAACCCATGTTCTAGGGTTTGAAGATTAACTTTGTATGAAGAATTCCTCTTAGTTGACGTTTGGTATTCCTAGTTTGATCATTTGTTTCGACCACGTGTTGAACCTATTTTGGAGTTGGGCACATGAATGACTTGGGGTCGTAACACCCCTTTATCTTCCTCTTTGATCAACACCCTAATCGGTGGTTGTTGTGATTGCAACAACCTTAACCCTAAGGGGGGTGGTCACTACACACCATGATGGTCGCAATGTAGTGTTGCTTCTTCGGTACTTACCCTATTGCTTAATGTCATGGTTGGAATAATGAAGTGTATAGGTTGATACACATGAGTACCTTGAACTAATATACTTAACCTAGAGTTCATAATAGATTCTAACCCATATGGGGCGCTACACTAGTTCTAATGGTCGCAACACATCATAGATGGATGGTTGACACACCATGGTGTAGTAGTGGGTGCAATGTCTCGTTTGGTCATCACATTGTGTCATGGTTGTTATACCTACTAGTGCCACAGTCGCAACACCATGTTCTGGTGCTTTGATCGACACATACACACATTTATGGATGTTGTTTGTTACACCTAGTTGAGTTGGATAGATGCACCTATTTTGAGATTGGTCGCTACATGTTGTGCTTGGCCTATTTTGGTCGAAACCCTAATCCTTATGAGTTATAGTCCTTGAACATGCTATGGTTTCGTTTGTGACACGTATTATGGTGGTTGGTCGATACATGTATTGTTTTGTTTCAGTCGTGACCATGTGTTGAAATTTGGTCATGACACATGTATGGGTGATGGGTTGAAACACATGTTTGGCTAGGTGGGTCGTAACACATGGTCGATACATATACATACTACATGGTTGTTACTTATATGTATAACATAGTGAGATGATTACACGTGTGCATGTACATGATGTTGATACTTAGTGTTGTTGATATAATAGTCTAATCGTGTTTAAGTAATGATGCTCAACCCTAACTGGTTCCAAGAAAGTGGGAGAAGATATTAATAAAGTGTAGTGATTACATTATGATATGAGATTATAATATGTTATAAATGTGAAACTGTAACGCTAATTTTAAGGTGTTCTATGCTAGTTGAGTCTATTTGAATAAATAGCATGTGATTGCATTTTCTCTCTCCTACTTGTATGATTCTAACCTTGTAGGTTAACTGAGTGTCATACCTTGTGAATGTTATAATGATGATTAATGATACAAGATAATAAGCTATGAGCTTGATGAGATGGATTGAAATCATAATATTTTGAATGTATATACTTACTCATAATTTGTAATGATTGACCCTAATACATTTTAACATGTGGGAGTTGATGAAACTAGGCTTTGGTGAATGAATAACACAATGGAACCATAATCAGTTATGCTTGGAATCATGACCCTAATTTTTGGATATGTAGAGTATTTGCTCTCTCTTCACCTAGAATGGTTATCATATTATGATATTTTCTCCCTCTTATTTGTATAATTCTAACTATTGTAAGTGAATTGAATGTCCTAGCTAATGATTGCTATGGTGTATATGTGTTATGACATAGGTGATTCTTTTGTGTCTATTGAGGCATGATGAGATGATGATGAGGTATAGGAATCATGTGATTGGTCTTATGACCTAGTGAAGGCTTAATGCCTAATGTGAGGTGATAGCCTCTTGTGATATGATGAGGGATTGATATCCCATAGTAATGTTATTATTGGTGATGACCTTGTAAATGGAAGTATTACATGTATCAAGTGGTGATGTGATAAGTTCTTACTTTATACATTTTATATCTTCTAGAGTTGTATCCTACTCTTATCTTTATAGAATTTGTTTAGGGTTTGTATGTTGGAACTTTATTGATTCTAAAAGATACTCAATTGGCTTAGATAATCAAGTGAAACCCTAATCATGTAGCTTCCATGTACCATAAATCCATCTTCAAAATAAATATCTAGTTGGACGGTGAAACGAGTAACTCCTACGGGAAACTCAGAGTGTGTATATTTGAATATTCAGGGTGCAAGTCGAGGTATCTCCTTGTAACCTTAATTTTTTTATCATGGAGGATGACTTCGGTCATACCATTGTGTTTGTGAAGGAAATAGTATAACAACAAAATGCTTCTTTTATACGGCCATGTGTGAGTCTGTTCTCTAGCATCGTGCCATGTACCAAGGCAGGCTACTTGTTTTACATGACCATAGCCTTGACTATGAGTTGCTGTCTTTACAAGACTACAGCTTTGACTATAAGTTGATGTCTTTGCAGTTTGACTATATGTCACTTCTTTGTAGACTCTAACTGACTGAGTAATGCAGGTGAATATCATGGAGTCTATCTCTTCCATGGATCTTGTATGGTACTGATTTTGACTTAGTAGTGGTCAGTTGGATTTGAGAGGTACACCTCAAAGCCTCAGGGCTTATTGATAAAAGATGTGATACATGCATGTAGTGTAATAGCTTAAGGTCAAATATAATTCGCATTGGTAGACCCTTCACCTTATTTCTTACACCTTTTATTTTAGAACAATTATACATGTTCTTCATATTTATTCTAAGAGCATAAGATGTTCTACTGCTCAGTTACAAATATTTGAACTGCTTAAACAATGTTCATTGCCTTGCTTATATCAATTAGATGAATCTACTTATCTTGATAATAGTGTTACTTTCCTGCTTTAACTTATTTGTGCTTATAATAGATGTTGGTAGAGAGTTATATCTTTCACTGGGACGTTTGGTCTCACCCTATGGTTTCCACATCTTTTTATGCAGATGTGCATGTTGATATAGAGTTTGTGTGGATAAGATTGATAAAAAGAGGAGTTGTAGCTGGTAGATCATGGATATGCAGCTAGTGTCTAGTAATAGGGTCGTATGTATCATCCCTGTACATGGATACCTAAAAGTTATAGATAACTCAAACAATCAAATTAGCATCAATCATGAGAAATTCATTTCTAGTTTCCATGTGATGGATGAATCTAGACTCTTTTGGTTAGAGAACCAGTAAGAGACATGAATATCTTGGACATGATTAATCAATCTTCACTAATGGTAGTGGGAGAATGATTGTCCTATTAGGTACAATACATGTGATGTACCTATTGGAACAAATGCTAATACTTCAATTGGTGTTTAGAGAAATACCAATATGAATATCTTGAAGTGTTCAAGATTATCATAGATGAAGTGCAAATTTGGTAAAGTGTTAATTCTAGATGAGATCAATGAATGAAATACTTGGACCAAATGTTTGAGATCCTTATGAGTGATTATGATAGTGTATCATAGTGAACTCACGATTAAGGCATGGTGATGTCTAAATCAAGAAGGGATCATACTCTAAGGAGTTAGAGAATGATTATCAAATAACTAAATTCTTCTTAATAAAGAATACCCCTCACTAATAAAGAAATTAAGAATCACAAGGGTTGTGAATTCTTATATCCTTAAACCTCAATTATCTATGTGATGAGTTGTTCATGTGATGAGTCAACTATCTAGATGAATATGAGGAACCGTATTTTCAGTTATGGTTTATGACCATTACATCCTAAATGACATCCATGTGAACCATAAGGTATGAACTTGATGGTAGCACCCATTGGATGAAAGCCATAAGTGCAAATGAATCTTAAGTGTTAAGACACATGGATAACATTTTGAGAAGGATGATACTTGTTGATTGCAACTTAATGACTAAGACATTTGGCATATGGATACTAAAACTGCATTCCCATGAGGAATAAAACAAGGATGTGTATGTGACACAACCTATAAGGTTTATGAATCCACTAATGCAAATGAAGTCTATAAGTTACAATGGACTAATCAATGTGATTGATTGAGTACAAGCAACTCAGAATTGGATCTTTACTTTGATGATATAGTCAAAGGGTTTGACTGATATGTCAAAGATAAAGAAGGGATCTATGATTTAGTGGGAGCGTGTTCACATTCCACATGTTGATGTGAAATGGAAATGTTCTAGAATGGAAATCCAAAAGTGGAAATTATCTTTAAGGAAGATAGAGATGTTTTCTATGTGATAGGAATAGAGATCTATAGAGATAGTTCTCAAAAACGTCTTGACCTGAAAGGAGAAAACATACATTGGTAATCTATATTGAAGGGTTCAGTATGCACAGATTCAGTGGGAGAAAACTCGTCCATGTTACATGGAGTTAGTATCCCAAGGCCAAGTGTCCAATTCTTATGAAGAATGGGAACACTAAGAATAGATGTGGATCTATCATGTATGTAATCATCCCATTATCTTGCATGGCAAGAACAAAATGCATTCATCATCTTGTATGTATGACATAGAAATATGATGTGCTCATCCTGATAACTCGTATATGAGACATGACAAGTGGATGTCTGTCTACCTCTAGTAAGGGTTATTGGAATACCATGAGAACTTGATAAGTACTTGAGAAGAACTAGTTCTATGGAGATAAGGAAGAGTTCAATGTAAAGAGTTACATTGATGCGAACTTCCGAAAGGATGGAAAATTAATTGCAAAATATATGTAGGATATATATAAAAGTGAAAGTTTGTTGATAATTGGAAATGTTCTAATAAAACCATTTAAAAGGAAATGCTGGGTATCTGTGTGTTAGAGAACATCAGTGGATACTATATGGATCTGGAAGTTCATGAGATGAACTTATAGATATTCTGCTCATTGATGACAAGTATGGAATCCTTGATCATGCAATGTGGATAAAGATTATCAAAGGAATACTAGATCACATATTACAGCAACTTCATCTCATACGTGTGACGTACAGCGAAGAGATGAGAGACATGTAATTTATACTAACTTTGGCAAGGTGTTGCCATTACTCACTATGATTGCACTAGAGCAGAGTAACATGTGGGACATGTTTGAAGATCACTATGAATATGATTCAAGGGTGATTGGCTTGCAGTGCAAGTGGGAGTCAGTTGGTATGTATGCCCTGAGAGCCAATCATGGGATGATTGGTGGGATACATTAAGATTGATTTGATAAACATCAAAGGCAAGCTTCCAATTCTTTCTGGTTTAGTCATATGAGATAGTGATAGAACAAATTGAATGTCTAAAGAATGACAATACTCAATGACATATGCTTTCAGGTTAAGGACCTGAATAATGAGATCATACAGATGCTAAGAGTTTGTACATTCTCATTATTTCCCTAGTCAGATGTCATTGTGGAAGGTAGATAGACAACAATGACACACAAGACTAGATTGTGGTGTTGGTTGATGATAGAATCTCATTAGTCATGATATAGAGATATCAAACCAAACATATAGGTACTTGTTAGAGAACAAGTGTACCGGACAGACCCACCGTGAGTTTGACACATGGAACCATGACATGGTAGTCACATTCAGTACTCATAGTGATGGTGGTGAGTGTGATTCTTTAACCAGAAATCACTTCACTCAACACATGTCGTTGGGCACACTTTGACATCATCAAACGCAGTCCTGAAACATGGGTTGTTATAAAGGTGATGATTGGGTGGCTTTGACACATGGGGCTTTTGAGGGGTGAGTGATAGATATGGGATTTGTCCCTCCTGAGGGAGTTTGATATCCATGGCCACTTGATGTGAGAAAGGTGTGCACGCATGTGTGAATCTGTATGTGGTATTGATGTCATACATATCTCTTCCAATCTACTCTAAGATCAAGAAAGTGAATGAACATTGACAGGATGACTGTTCCATGCCTCGAGTTCATTTGGGATATCAGTGACAAAGGAATTATACATTCACGGTAACACCATTCACGGATTGTAGGATTGAAAGTTGTTCTCCAACTTTCTATTTCACTTGGGTATCACTGCTGTGTGACTAGGCACCGCTCTTTGCTTGTGAAGTCATAAGTGTTATGGACTTTCACAGCCAACGTGAAATGGACCTGCAGGGTCACACACATAGGATTTAACCTGGAAGAGGAGTTTTGTCCACAAACAATGTTTAGATTAATTACTAAAGGAGTTTAGTAGTTCAATTAAACACTCAATTAATTGATAGCTCAATATCATAATGTTCAAGGTGTTGGACACATTGATTGGAGTATCGGATTGATTGAAACTGCAATTGACTGATTCTGCACAATTTGCACTCCCAACCGATCGGCTCATGTGATGAACCGACCGGCTGAGCTTGGTGAACCGATCGGCTCAGGTGGTGAGTCAATCGGCTCATGGATAGGGTGAAATAATTGCTTAAAGTGTTGAAATGATCGGTTCAACTGTTGCAATCGAGCAAGTTGGTAAAGTAGGATTGGTGAGAAATGTCATTTCATTTCACTTGCCCAATTTGATTGGAACAAGGATTGGTATTTGATACCAATTAGAAACAAAAGATGAAAAGTCAATCGGGAACTGACCAGGACCATGAACCGACCAGTTCAGAAGTGAACCGATCGTTTCATGGGTCCCAACCGATCGGTTGAGGTGTCAACCGACCGGCTCAGGTCCCCAACCAATCGTTTCAGAAATGAAACAATCGGTTCAGGTTGCGCAGTTGGTTGTTTTTTGTGGAAAATCTTGAACCCTTCTACTCCTGCTTTAGTCCCATATTGCTCGGGATAGATAACCCTGTCCCATGACCCTCCTATATATAGGGGTATTGGGGGCTTTTCAAAGTACAACTCAGTGCAACCAGTTGCTCTGTAAAGTTGTCGTTCTCTCTAGTTTCGGTAATCGAGAGAGCCTGAGCAAGTGCTACCTGATAAGGGAGGCACAGAAAGGGAAAGACAACTATAGAAAGCGACTGGTGGCAGGAGAGTGTGTTAGTGACTAGTACACTGACAGGAGGGTGCGACTCCTTCCAATTCCTTGTGGGACAAGGAGATTAGAGTTCCACGTAGTCTGTGTGGACTACTTCGAAGGCGGGAGATTTATGCCGCTCGGAGGACAACTGTCAATCCCGACAGTCCCGGTGAGACCAGGAGTCGTCAGTCCCGATGTGACCAAGAGCTGCACAGACACCGTCCAAGACCGGAGGTGAAAACTGTGCAAGCCGCGAGGTATTGTCGTCGAGCAAGCCTCGGGACAAGGTATGATTCCACAAACCATCTTTTCCCATTGTATAGACGTTGATGCGTTTCCTTGTTCTGGGTTAAGGGAGGAGAAAATTTTTGTTTCCACTACCTTCTCTGCCTCTCCTAAAACCCAACAGTTATATGGTTATGAAATCACTTTTAATTTTCCCTATTCTATGGAAATGTAATGGTTAAAGATAATTTTGTGCTTTGTTTTGAGTAATTTCACTTTGTATGGCTATGGATGTCACACTTAAGGTATTTGGAAGGGAGGGTAGGGTATCTATTTAAAGAAGAACTCAAAAAAATGATTGATATAAAGAAAATATTGTTATATAACAATAATAATAATTCATAAATAGTGCATGTAAACAATTAGATCGCTTTTATTTATGTAGGGTTGAGACCCATAAATCTCAAGCTGAAGTTGAGTGGAAAGGTGCACCCTGGGTGGAAAGGCACGCCCAATATAAATAATATGAGAAGAAAGGTGCACTAGGGGTGGAAAGGCACATCCAATTATTATGGTAAGTACAGATGCACATGCTACTATAAATAAACCTAGCCTATTTGCACAAACATGAGATATAAAAGTAAGATATAATTTCAGTCATCATCAATATGATTCAAATAAGAGAAAAAAATTATCTTAGTAAATAGGCCAGATGACCTTCAACGTTATAATATCATGATATTAACAAATAAATCAGGAAGTAGCAAGGAAATAGGAAAGTATATTCAAATATGAACAAGATTTAACCAAGAATGCCTCATATTTGAAATTCTTTGTTGAACATAGTATTGCCTTGATAATCAGGAAAGATGCACAGAACTTAACACGAGTTGTTAAATCGGATATTGAATCTTAACCCTCCAAGTCTAAAGTCAACTCAACCTACATATAGGATTAGGTCAAACAATTAGGGTTTACTTATATGTATTGAGAAAACCCTAAAATTCCAAAACCATCAGTAAAAAGCCTAGGTCAGTTCTTGTTTGCGATCTAACATTGAGTCTATCATTTCACAATGACATCTTGGCTCAAAATCACAATGTGACTAATTATGAGGTTGTCTTTAGTCATTTCTAATATCATAACTGAGAACAAAAACCTAAAACTCAAATCTTCGATAGAAAACCTTGACTGCCACTGATCATGGATTTGACTCTGAGAACTCAACTTTTTCCTTTAAAATCTCTCTTTTCATTACTAATGTAATTCTATGAAGGTTTAGAAACATGAAAATCAAATCTTTATAGCTTGTGAATCAGGCGGTGAAATAATATCAAATGATAGAGAAAATGCTCACGATTCTAGAACATATTTTTAGTAATATTTGGAGAACCTAGTAAAAAGTTATGAATTTTCAAACTTATGACCAATTAAAAATCACCAAAAATCCATGTCAAATATCTAGTGGATCAGGCCAGTTAACTTGGCCCAAGTATGGGTGGCCAATTAGCCCGGACCCACTGCTAGTCACTCGTTCTAGTCAGCACAATAAAAGAAAAGTTGAACGGAGAAAGGACCCTTTGTCCTCAGGCGAAAAAGAAAGGAACAAGATGGGGTGAGGGAAAATTGGAAAAACCCAGGTGAATCATCCCCATCCTTGCCCTCTCACCATGGCTGCAAGTTGTAACCAGAGCTACACCGGATAGATTTAGAGAAAATATATAACGATGATGATTCAATGGTACAAAAAGGGAAGGAAAATCTCAAGGAACTCACCCCTAGACGCAATTGGATATCCTTAATGCCAAATGTTGATGCTAGGAGCCGCAATCTCAGAGCTAAAACTAGATTGGTGGAGGTTGAAATAGTGATGTGCTGAGAAATTGGAAGGGGAGATAGCTTGTTTGGGTTACAGTGAAACCGAGGGTACAATCCTCTATTTTATATACCTATGTTCTAGAATTTCTTCTATTGGCTGTGAGTATAGTGTCCCAAGATTTTAGGTGATTCTAGAATACTCTACGAGGGTTCATGATCAAGGCATCAGGTGGTGCAGTTTTGTTCTATGAATTCAATGGTGAAGAAAAATCAAGAAAATATGGTGTGTGGTGAGAGAAATCTGAGATTTACAGTAGTGTACACGTAGCCTTCTTTCCTAATCTAGATCAAGCTAGGAGGTGACTCAGGAGTAGTCTGAATGTGATCCAACAGAGGAGAACGAGCACGAATCGACCAAGTTTCCAAAACATTGTGACATTCAAATTAAATTTGAATAAAGTGTTATGCAATTAACTTGTTTTTCTTTCTCTTCTAATTTGGATGAGTAAATAACCTCCAAATAATGTGAAATTTGATTCAGAAGGTAATACAGATTCAAAAAATCCAATTTTGGATTCAGATTTACCTTTTGGAAAACTCTAATGCATGAAACACCCAATTTGAGGGAAATCTATTTTCTTCATAATTTCTTTTATCATTTCTTAATTAAATTTTGTGTGTAGACCTCTCTTAACCAAAGGTAACTATAGGAAAATTCTAGTAGGATAATTTTAAATTGAAATGCCTTAATATTGATAATTTTGCACAACTAACCCCAAAACTAATGAATAACCCTGATATCTTGTATTAAAGTTTCAAATATTTATACTTTCATTTAAAATTCTTATGCTTGAAGGATTTTAACGTCCTAATATGCATATATCTTTTAAGAAGGATTCCACATAAAATATTATAATAAAAAGGATTATATGACAATGATTACCTAAATTTGAGTATGTTACATCAACATCGATTCTAAAGTTTGTATGTGGATGTCGAGTCCAAAGAAGACTATAATTAGAAATCCCTTATTATTTGTGTAAGAGAAATGAGTTTCCCAATTCTCCTCTAGTTAATAATTATATTTTAGCTTTATATTTTAGAATATAAATTTAGAAGATAAGCAAGACACTTAGTAAGAGAAAAATGAAATCATTTCATTCTCTCCCATATTTCAATGATAGATCTTTCACAATGTGTTAATTTCTAAAAAATGAGCCGTATCGGCTTTAATACTTACCTCTGTTGCTTCTAAAGTAACTGCAAAATGTAAAGCTACCCTGGTGTGGGCTCCGATCTCCAAACCACGAATTAATCCCGATTTAATCATGTGCGGAAACAATCGGTAAATAGCGGAAGACAAAAATCACGGGAAATTAAAACTTTTCGAGACAAGAGCCTGAAACCACAAACCTTTTCCATAGAAAAAGGATTTAACTATTTACATCACTGACAATTACTTCTTGAGTAATTATATACAACATGATACCAAAATTCTCAAGAATTCATACTCCAAAACACTCCAGGACCTGAGAGTACAGAGGACACATAGGACTTGACTCTAACTACACCATGAAGCAGGCTAGATCTCCACCTGAGATATTTACTGCTCCTGATGTTGCTGTTGCTGGGATTGGTCACCTGTGTTCTTGTTCCTCCGTCTTCGACGACCACCTAAAAAGTAGAAGTCTATGGGGTGAGACAATTATACATAATTGCCCCAGCGAGAGTTATAACTCTCCACTAGGCTTTATAAGTAAAGCAAGGAATAACTAAAGCAATAAGAGCCTTCAAGATATTCACTAGCAGTTCTGAAGATAAGCAAGAGTTCAATCAATATTAAAAATATGAGAACATCTATGCTATTCAAGGTAACATCAATCAAGTAACTCGTAGTTAACTCTAGCAGATATACTACGCTGTTGATTATGTTTTTCAAACATTATTATGCCCTGTGGAGATGAGGCATACCACTCATACTCCAACTGATCGCTAAGAAGTCACATCAGTATCATACATAGGTCATTAAAAGAGCCGGATTCTTATGACCTCATCTTCCTCAGTCAGTTAGAGGATTGATTGTTTGACATCTGGCGGGATGTCTTTATAATAGCTCACCAGGGTACTCTGGTCCTTCGCTATTTTTAGAGTTACAGTGGCATTCTGTACTCTCTTCGTCATCGGAAGATTTCTTGTTTATCTTTCACCGATACGGTATTTGTGTCTTTAAGGGAGTGTAGATATACATCTCACCTTTAGGACTTTATGGTGGGGTCTGATGGACTACTAGAATCTACATCATCCTCTCACCTTTTCTTTTATAGTGAAGGTATGACGGACTACAAGAATCTACATCAAATACCTACACTAGGATGTAAGGTTCTACACATCCATGTACCCCACATACTCAAAAGTATGTGATCCAGGAGTTCCCTAAGGAAAAACCTATTTCACCATCATTTAGATTCTGACAATGATGGATCTATGATCAGGGCTCTACATTTCACTTGATTAGTTAGGTACATTCAGTATTCATATCATCATACACACACATTAGCATCACAGCTATATATGAGAATACTAAAATGTAGCAGGCCTAACTCATTTCAATTACCAGTTCTCAATTATCTCATCACAAGTCATCCGTTAAGCATGACCTTGATGGTGTTTATGGCTCTTACAGCCCATAAATCACAAAAGATGTCACTTAGCAGTGCATCAAGATGATTCACTATTCATAAAGCTTAAGACATGCTCCCAATGAATATAACATGGTATTTCATGCCTGGGTATGACCATTATCTCATAATAACCTGCATGGTTAGTTCAACAGATAATAGTAAACAATTCAATAATTAGGGATGCATTCCCAATTAGGGTTTCACTTGGAATCACCCTCAACTAGGGTTTCACATGGAATCACCCTCAACTAGGGTTTCACATGAAATCACCCTCAACTAGGGTTTAATTCAATAACCCTGTCAATTAGGGTTTACTGTTCATCTTTCATGTCTATACCCTAAAATTAGGGTTTACTATTCACTCCATGCTGAATTGTACTCATTACATCATCATGTAAGAGAAACATCATCATTAAGGCTCTTAATTCAGATTAAGATCCATTATATATCATAATTAGGGTTTCCATGACCTCACATAGGTGGGTCATTCCCTAATCATGCACATTCATATGTAATTGAAGTATCTCACTTGAATTTTCTCTTTAAAAGGGTACTTTCTCTCTCTAGGATACTTTCTCTCTCTAGAGATACTTTCTCTCTCCTCCCACTAGTGGATGGTGACAACACCACTCTAGATCAGGTTGAGATAAGTCTCCATTGACTAACATAAGCCAAGACATCAATATCATGTGATTAGGGTTTGATTAGAACAGGGTTTTACCCCTTTAGACCCCTCAAGGGTATTTTGGTAATTTGCCACATGATCACCATCATGGGTTAACTCACTAATCACATAGTCCCTTAATGACCTGGGTTACCATTAGGGTTTAGTTTGGATCATCATTGAACTAATTACATCATCAAATGGTTAAGTACAAACCATCACCAACCTCCAAACGGTTTCAACCTTCAAACGGTTTCAACCACCCAAACGGTCTTGAGACCGTTTGGCCCCAAACGGTCTTGAGACCGTTTGGATCCAAACGGTCTTGAGACCGTTTGGAGGTGAAGACCGTTTGGGAGGGTTGACTTCCAAACCGTTTGGAGCTTCAATCGATTTGAGACCGTTTGATCAGAATTGTTTGAGATCGATTGGACCAAACGATCTTGAGGTCGTTTGAGCCCAAACGGTCTTGAGACCGTTTGGCCCCAAATGGTCTTGAGACCGTTTGGTATCAAACGGTCTTGAGACCGTTTGGATCCAAACGGTCTTGAGACCGTTTGGTCCAAATGGGCTCAAACCGTTTGGACCTCCAAAGGGGTTCAAAGGTCACCAAAGTTCATGGATATGTGTGTTGAAGCCCTCACTTGGCTAAAGCTATGCTAACCACTTATAAATTGAGTCAATTAGTGTTAGCCTTAACCACTTAGACATCCAATTGACCCTCAATTGCAAGCCAATTAGGGTTCAATCCTCCTCAATTAGGGTTTCAAATCGATTGGTCATCAATGTTCAACAATGTGAATCAATTCAAGGTTGAACCTATCAATTGACCTCCAATTGGGCTCAAACTTGGCCCAAACGGTCTTGAGGTCGTTTGGACATCATCCAAACGGTCTTGAGACCGTTTGCCCAAGGTTTGACCAAAATCCAAGTCGTTTGACTAAGGTTGAACTCCAATTAGGTCAAAATCAGCAATTTTCATCAATTTATCAATTTCCTACAATTGGACCTTCAAACCATTAAATTAACTCAACCCTAGACCTTCGAACGGTCTTGAGTTGTGCCCAAATGGTCTTAGGACCGTTTGGAGGAATCCCCAAACGGTCTTGAGACCGTTTGGGTCCTTCAACCCAAAACTCAACAAGATCTATATGTCAAAACAGCACTCTTTCACCCGATTAGGGTTTCATGTTGAAGTACCTTCAACTCTCAATTGGTTAAGAATTAGACTTTGATTCTTTGCAGAGATGAAACTCAATATGTTAGGAACAGACCCTCAAACGGTCGTCCTTTGATCAACTCTTTCAAATGGTCTTGAGACCGTTTCAATCCAAACGATCTTGCAAGACCGTTTGAGAGCAAACGGTTTGAAACCGTTTGAACCCAAACGGTTTGCAACCGTTTGGACCAAAAGGGTCCAAGGTCATTTGGAAAAGCAACATAGGGAATCACGCCCCTCGTGTAAAGAGGCGAGATCACCTCCTTACTAAAATTTAAAGGAAATACAACATCCACAAGTTTTTAACAAAAATTGAGACTTTTGGGGATGATTGCATAATAATCCAATTAAATAAGCATGATTCCAGATACAAAATAAAATGTCAATAGCAGCGGAAAGAAAAGAAATAACAAGCCTTCTATTGGCCTTAATGTTTTATTACATCATTGTTTTCTAAATGAAAAGATAAGATAGCATAGAGGATCAAGCTATAGCAACCTAGCCATCCTTCTTCACAAGCAAACGGACACAGCAAGGAATCTTTCTTTAAGTCCTTCCTTCTCCTTGAAAAGCTCCAACACCTGGGTGGTTGGGAAGGCACCCAGCAAGAGGGAAAAACAAAGAAAAAGTATGTGTTACTCTACTAATCTATGCAAGGCAAAGAAAAGATGTAACAAGGAAACTAGTCAGGTATTTGGTGTAAAAGGATATCAAAGAGTATGAGGTTTTCATTAAAGAACTTGCCATTAACAAAGATAATAAAGGATTTTAGCATGCTTATTAATATGTCTATCTAACTAAGTAGGGTTGAGGCACCTACCGAACCTCTAACCTTAGGTGAGGGAAGAATTATAAACATTTCCAAGTCACCTACAAATTTTTAATGGGGAGAATAATAAACATTCCCCTAGGGTGATTTTATACATGCCCTCTATGGGTGGTTGTACATAAGTACCACTACTTAAAATTTAAATAGAACATTTAATTTCATGCTAAGAGATTTATGGCAAGAAAAAAAAACAAAATATATTCAACATGGCAATGGGGCATAAATACCCAAACAAGAGAGTACTATAACTGATATTGAGGCAATTAAGACAATTTAGGTTTCAAAGATATTCAATGGTTTGGATCAATTAAACCTCATAAAAAAAAATCTAGGTATTGGATTAAGTATTCCCAACTGGTAGGTAGATGTACAACATGACTCATAACAAGTAAAATCCCTACTAAACTCATACACATACTAAGCACATACCTTTGCCACAGATGTCCTAATATCCCTTTTCAGATCTTCTCACGAACTAAAGATCCAAACTTCCTAATATATCATTTAATTCATTTATTAGAATTGCATGTATTCACTTAAAAGATTAGAAACCCTAGTTTACTAACTTTTTGTTCAAACCTTCGATTCAGACTTCAAAAACCTCATAATTGACTTATTTAGGTTTTCCTGATCAAAATAACATATAATTTTGTATATTTTGGAAATATAAATATTACGGTAAATTTTTAGAGATTTTTAAGTTAATTAATTTGATATTAAAAACACTTTTTCGCAAAACTCAAAATCAAATTTCAAAAATATTTTTATTGAATAGATCTCGTTTTCCTGATTTCAAAACACTATTTATTTTTAAATTTTGACCAACGAATTAATTATTAGAAATTATTTAGCCTCGACCAATCACAACCTGCCACGTAGGCAAGGTTGGAGTGGACGGGCGGTGACAGGCGTCCGGTTGCGGCGGCCAGCGCCACGCGAACGCTCGCGTTCGCTCGCGACCGCTCGCGACCGACCGAGCGATGGAGACCGGCGATCAGCGAAAAGACGAAAAGGACCCCGCGCGGAAAACCAAAAGAAAAAGGCGGCGAAGGGCAAAACCGTAAAAAGCCACGCGTCATCCTCTTCCTCCCGCCCGAGCGGCGCGAGCAGGCTTGCTCGGCCGTTTTGGGCAAATCCGTGTTTCTCGACGAAACTTCGCGTTTAGGTACTCGAAAGAACGAGAAAGACGAGACGAAGAGATTGGTACCTTCAATTTAGACGAAGATGGAGCAAACAGGGAGCACTTGGCGCCGCAAGGTAGGAGCTAAAGGCGGCCCGATGGTGGTGCAAACTTCGACCAAATCAGAAATTAAGGGTATGGGGGAGTAGCTAAGGTGATGGCGGAGCCAGGGGTTAGGTTATATATAGGCAAGGTTGGCCAGGTTTAGGGTTTGATAGCAAACCAAAGGGAAGGTCGGCGGCCACAATGGGGGTTTCACAAATACCCAACAAAACTCGAAAAACTTGGGATAATCCTATGCAAAATCTTGCAAGGAACCCATTGCAACAAAAATCAGAGAAAAAGGTCGAGTAAATCTCGAGTTATCTCAAATTTAAGTAAACGAGAAAAACAACCTGTTTCCTAATCTAACTCGAGGTTGAAGACGATCGTGGATCGTCGGATCAGTGGACACGGGTCCACCAATCAACTTGGACCGTTTGATCTCACGTTAGATCAGGGAAATAACCCTGAGCAAAAACCGATTTTAAAATCCATTAGATTTTTAATCCTTTTTCTCTTTCTTATTTTGGGGGCTCAAACGTTGCCCAAAAATTATGAAAATTGGTACTCTGACTTATTTCGACGCATAGAATCCGAATATGGAGTTAGTTTTTCATTTTGAGAAATTTTATTATGTGAGTAAATTAATATGTCATTTTCTCTCTCCTCCTCCAAAAGAGGGGTTAACATTATCTAAAATTAATGTAACTTCACCCTTACGTTTTCTTAATGATTTGAAACACGATTTTGCAATTATCTTCTCAATATGACATTATCTTTTTATTTATTAAATTAATTAGAACTTTCTACACTCTTTTTCTCTCCTATTTTCCTATTTATTCATATGTCATCCAAATAAATTGCAAATTTGCACAGAGTCTTATTTTTATGTCTAGAATACGAATTTGAAGTTATTTCCCTAATTTGAGAGCATTAAGTATTTTATTTTTTTTTATTGTCTTATTTCCCTTCTTTCTTTGATAATGTTATTAATATTTTTATTTTAAATAATACTTGACCCTTAAGTTATTCTTTCCTCAAATAAACGAATTAGACTATCAAATTATTATGATGGTTTCAAATTATCTTGTTTGTTACAAAATCTTTGTAATTATCTTCTTTACTCATATTTTCTCATATTTCTTTTTACTTATTATATTTATCTTCTTTCTTTTATAAAATTCGGATTTCCTCCTTATTTCTTACGTTCTAGGAAACACTAGAAGATTCTAGGACGAATTATTTTATCTCCTTTTTATTTCTTAAAGTGAAATTGCATATTAAACCCCTTGTCTAAATCTAACTGAGTCATTTGTACATGAAACCTTGAAATGAGATTATATGGGAAATATTTAACCAATAACTATCTAAATTTCTCTTAAATCAAGACCAAGGACAAAAAGAACGAAAATGGAGATTAAAGCTTATAGAAAAGAGTACAAAGAGGTACAAAGAGTTTTCAGTATGTTACAGCACTCCACCCCTTAAAAAGGATTTCGTCCCCGAAATCTCATACAAAAAGGGAAGGGTGAGTACGTAACATCTCATCTCTCAACTCCCAGGTGGTTTCTTCTAAACCATGATATCTCCACAAAACCTTTACTAACTCTATCTCCTTGTTCTTCAACTGCTTCACTCGGGAGTCAAGGATCTTCACAGGTAGCTCTTCATAGGTCAGGTTCTCATAAATCTCCACAGGTTCAATGGAGAGCACATGAGACGGATCCTTAACATACTTCCTCAGCACAGAAACATGGAACACATTGTGAATCTTGTCATAAGCAGGAGGCAAAGCTAGGCGATATGCACAATCTCCCACTTTATCTAAGATCTCAAATGGTCCAACATAACGAGGACTCAACTTGCCTTTTACTTTAGATCTTGCAATAGAACGTATAGGCTTGATCTTCAGAAAAGCATAGTCGCCCACTAAGAAACTTATATCAGACCTCTTCTTATCAGCATACATCTTCTGTCGGTCTTGAGCAGCTTTCATCCGTTTCTTTATCAACTGTATCTTCTCAAGCATCATCTGCATGTCATCAGACTTCACCAGAGAACGTTCTCCAACATCATCCCAATGCAAAGGTGAACGACAAGGTCTACCATAGAGAGCTTCAAAAGGTGGCATACCAATGCTGGCTTGGTAGCTATTGTTGTAAGCAAACTCTGCTAATGGTAGATACCGATCCCAAGCACCACCCCAATCCATCACACAGGCACGAAGCAAGTCCTCCAGAATCTGAACTGTTCTCTCGGACTGACCATCAGTTTGCGGATGGTAAGCAGTGCTGAAACGCAGATCAGTACCCATCTCTTCCTGAATCTGACCCCACAAACGAGAAGTAAATTTCGGGTCTCGATCAGAAACTATCACAGCAGGGACACCATGCAGACGAACTATCCACTCCACATACAGCTGAGCCATCTCAACCACTTTATGTGTAGTTTTGAAAGGCAAGAAATGTGCAGATTTAGTAAGCCGATCAATCACCACCCAAACAGCATCATAACCTCTCTTGGACTTGGGGAAACCAGTAACAAAGTCCATTGTGATCTTCTCCCATTTCCATTCTGGAATCTCAAGAGGATGAAGAAGACCACCAGGTCGTTGATGTTCAATCTTGACTTGCTGACATGTCAAGCATCTTGCCACAAACAGAGCTATATCGTTCTTCATATTCTTCCACCAGAAACTTCGCTGTAGGTCCTTGTACATCTTGGTTGTGCCAGGGTGAATAGTGTACTTGGAACCATGAGCTTCACTCAGAACCTTCTGTCTTAGATCACCAACATCAGGTATCCACAACCTTTGTCTAAAGCGGATAGCACCATCCACTCCGACAGAGAAGTCAGATTGCGGTTTTTCAGCTAACGCTTTCAACTCTTCAAGCTCGGAACTCTCCAACTGTGCAGACACAACTTCTGAGATCCAAGTTGGTGTAACAGACAAACTAGCCATATGAACACACAACTTATCTTCATCTACTGAAGCAACAGGTTGAGGCCTCCAACTGGCAACATGTTCAAGGTTTTCCCACACAGAACATCTCAGAGCAGCACAAACAACATCCTTCTTGCGACTTAAAGCATCGGCTACAACATTTGCTTTACCAGGATGATAGGTGATGGTGAAATTGTAATCTTTAAGATATTCCATCCACCTACGTTGTCGCAAGTTTAGATCCTTCTGAGTCAACAAATACCTCAAACTCTTGTGATCAGAAAAGACTTCAAACTTTTCTCCATAGAGGTAGTGTCGCCAGATCTTCAAAGCATGAACTATGGCAGCCAACTCCAAATCATGCGTAGGCCAATTAGCTTCATTGGGTTTCAACTGTCGAGAAGCATAGGCGATCACTTTTCCGTCTTGCATAAGAACACACCCCAAACCTTGTCGGGATGCATCAGTGTAGATGACATAAGGTATACCCTCAACAGGCAAAGCAAGCACTGGAGCAGAAGTCAGACTCATCTTCAACTTCTGAAAACTTTCCTCACAATCAGGGGTCCAAGTGAACTTGACTTCCTTCCGAGTCAGCTTAGTCAATGGTAAAGCCAACTCAGAAAACCCTTTGATAAACTTCCGATAGTAACCAGCCAGACAAGGAAACTACGGATTTCAGACGGGTTTCTCGGAGCACTCCATCTGGTCACAGCTTCCACCTTTGCAGGATCAACAGATATGTGGCCGGCAGAAATCACATGACCAAGAAACATCACTTCTGTTATCCAGAACTCACATTTCGAGAATTTTGCATATAATTGATTTTCTCGCAATGTGTGGAGTACAATCCGCAAGTGTTCGCGATGTTGTTCCAACGTCTCAGAATAAACCAAAACGTCATCAATAAACACCACCACAAACTTGTCTAGGTATGGGCGGAATACTCGGTTCATCAGGTCCATAAACGCAGCAGGGGCATTTGTCAAACCAAAAGGCATGACCAAGAATTCATAATGCCCATAACGAGTTCTGAACGCCGTCTTAGAAACATCTTCGTCCTTCACCCGCATCTGGTAGTAGCCACTCCGCAGATCCATCTTGGAGAACACTGTGGCTGACTTCAGCTGATCGAATAAGTCATCGATGCGTGGCAATGGATAACGATTCTTTACTGTCATTTGGTTGAGCATGCGGTAGTCCATACACATCCGCATCGAACCATCTTTCTTCTTCACGAACAGGACAGGGGCTCCCCAAGGAGAAACACTGGGGCGAATGAAACCCATGTCAAGAAGCTCTTCAAGCTGCTTCTTCAACTCCGCCAATTCAGCAGGTGCCAAACGGTAAGGTGGTTTCGATATTGGTGAAGTTCCAGGTACGAGCT
Organism: Alisma plantago-aquatica; assembly: GCA_963693085.1. Classification (NCBI taxonomy): domain Eukaryota; kingdom Viridiplantae; phylum Streptophyta; class Magnoliopsida; order Alismatales; family Alismataceae; genus Alisma; species Alisma plantago-aquatica. The sequence goes on along the minus strand of OY856410.1, from coordinate 390,788,791 downwards.
CGATGGAGAATTCCACTTCGCGATTTGGTGGCAACCCGGGCAACTCCTCAGGAAAGACATCTGGGAAGTCCTTCACCACATCAACATGGTCCAGGGCAGGAGGTGTAGCTTCGAGAATTATGGAAGCTAGGAAAGCTCTGCACCCAAGAGAGATGAGCTTCTCAGCTTTGATGGCAGAGATGACAAACTGTCGATCTCCTCGCTTCTTGCCCTTGACACACACTCTTCCTTCATCAGGGTGGAAAAGGCTAACCATGGATTCCTCACAGAACAGAACAGCTTTAAACTTCTTCAACCAATCCATTCCAAGGATGATGTCAAAGACAGTCATATCAAGCAAGACAAAAACAGTGGGAAACATTATCCCGGATATACAGAGGTTCAGGGTAGGAGTTTGGAGATACGAAGAGCAGATTTTCCCACTAGGAGTTTTTACATCTAACACATGATCCATGAACTCAGATTCAATTTCAAGCATAGAGGCAAACTGGCTAGATATAAAGGTATTGGAGGAACCAGAGTCAAAAAGAGCCTTTAAAGGATGCAAATTGAGGTGTAGGGTACCTTCAATTACTTCATTACCATCACCATCTTCTTCAGCATTGAGAGCAAACACTCTCCCATTCCGCCTCTCAGCTGGCGGGCGTCTCGGATTCTGGTTGTTGTTGTTTCGCGGTGGAGGATTCTGTCTCGGCTGTTGTGGTGGCTGAGCCGGATTCTGCCCTTGCTGGAAACGAGGACAGTTGGGTCGGATGTGCCCAACTTGGCCGCACTCATGGCAGGTTGGGGGAGGACGATTTCCAACTCGAGCAGGTGCGTTGTTGGCGGGACATCTTCCAGGAGGATGGTGGCGATTGCATCTGTTGCAGCGATCTCGACCACGGTTCTCATGCTGATTCGGGTTCTTCCTTTTGTTGTTGAAGTTACCAGAGGACTGGAATCCTGGATATGACTCGATGGCGAGAGCTTTATCTACCATCTGCTGAAACGAGAGGGGCAACTGTGGAACAAGGCTTCGTCCAACATGATAGTTCAGACCTTCCAAGAACAAGGTTGCTCTCCTATCAGCTCCAAGATCAGTGGCGTAACGCTCCAGCAGCAGAAACTTCTGAACGTAGTCGGCCACACTCATGCTTCCTTGCTTGAGACTGTAGAACTCAGCCTCCTTCTTCCTCAGAAACGCGGGGCAGATGTACTTCTCTCTGAACAGCTTCAAGAACTGAGCCCACTCCATGGAGGAAGTGTCTCGGGTTCGAGCAACTCCATTCCACCAGACCCGTGCTGGTCCATCCAGCACATACGTTGCAAACCGAACCTTCTGGTGAGGAGGGCAAGCCATACCCTCGAAGGTCCGATCCAGGGCCAGCACCCAGTCATCTGCTTTGTCCACCATGTTAGGCTCACTTTCACCCTTGAAGTAGGGTGGCTGCATCTTGATGAAGTCGGTGAGGGTGAACTCCCTTGGCTTGGAAGCAACAGCAGCTATGGTGTTGAGTTGTCCCATCATGGTGGAGGACAACAGTTGTCGCAGCATCACCAGTTCTTGCTCAGGAGTGAAAGCAGGAACACCAGAGTTTGATTGGTTCACAGCAGGTGTCGCCGGAGTGTCAGGGTTGTCGGTGTTGGACTCCTGGTTCGAGTTGTCAAACAGGTCACCTCTCCTGAAATTAGGGGTAACTTATTAAATTTTCAAGAGTAAAGGATCATAGATGAGAGGGAAAAGAAATAGAGGTGAGAAAAGGATAACTAGAATGCTATTGCCTAAAGGCATACTATTTCGGGCAGTTCGTATCAGCGCAGGCCAGGCCGGATCATATGGGCACGGGAGTCCCCGTATGCCAAGCTAGTGGGTCGGAGGAAAATCTTGCCAGCCCCCATGCCCTGATCCTTTCTAGACACCCTTGCCTCAACTGCATGCCCTAATAGTCGCCCTAAGGCTCTGATACCATGCTGTAAAGAGGCGAGATCACCTCCTTACTAAAATTTAAAGGAAATACAACATCCACAAGTTTTTAACAAAAATTGAGACTTTTGGGGATGATTGCATAATAATCCAATTAAATAAGCATGATTCCAGATACAAAATAAAATGTCAATAGCAGCGGAAAGAAAAGAAATAACAAGCCTTCTATTGGCCTTAATGTTTTATTACATCATTGTTTTCTAAATGAAAAGATAAGATAGCATAGAGGATCAAGCTATAGCAACCTAGCCATCCTTCTTCACAAGCAAACGGACACAGCAAGGAATCTTTCTTTAAGTCCTTCCTTCTCCTTGAAAAGCTCCAACACCTGGGTGGTTGGGAAGGCACCCAGCAAGAGGGAAAAACAAAGAAAAAGTATGTGTTACTCTACTAATCTATGCAAGGCAAAGAAAAGATGTAACAAGGAAACTAGTCAGGTATTTGGTGTAAAAGGATATCAAAGAGTATGAGGTTTTCATTAAAGAACTTGCCATTAACAAAGATAATAAAGGATTTTAGCATGCTTATTAATATGTCTATCTAACTAAGTAGGGTTGAGGCACCTACCGAACCTCTAACCTTAGGTGAGGGAAGAATTATAAACATTTCCAAGTCACCTACAAATTTTTAATGGGGAGAATAATAAACATTCCCCTAGGGCGATTTTATACATGCCCTCTATGGGTGGTTGTACATAAGTACCACTACTTAAAATTTAAATAGAACATTTAATTTCATGCTAAGAGATTTATGGCAAGAAAAAAAAACAAAATATATTCAACATGGCAATGGGGCATAAATACCCAAACAAGAGAGTACTATAACTGATATTGAGGCAATTAAGACAATTTAGGTTTCAAAGATATTCAATGGTTTGGATCAATTAAACCTCATAAAAAAAAATCTAGGTATTGGATTAAGTATTCCCAACTGGTAGGTAGATGTACAACATGACTCATAACAAGTAAAATCCCTACTAAACTCATACACATACTAAGCACATACCTTTGCCACAGATGTCCTAATATCCCTTTTCAGATCTTCTCACGAACTAAAGATCCAAACTTCCTAATATATCATTTAATTCATTTATTAGAATTGCATGTATTCACTTAAAAGATTAGAAACCCTAGTTTACTAACTTTTTGTTCAAACCTTCGATTCAGACTTCAAAAACCTCATAATTGACTTAGTTAGGTTTTCCTGATCAAAATAACATATAATTTTGTATATTTTGGAAATATAAATATTACGGTAAATTTTTAGAGATTTTTAAGTTAATTAATTTGATATTAAAAACACTTTTTCGCAAAACTCAAAATCAAATTTCAAAAATATTTTTATTGAATAGATCTCGTTTTCCTGATTTCAAAACACTATTTATTTTTAAATTTTGACCAACGAATTAATTATTAGAAATTATTTAGCCTCGACCAATCACAACCTGCCACGTAGGCAAGGTTGGAGTGGACGGGCGGTGACAGGCGTCCGGTTGCGGCGGCCAGCGCCACGCGAACGCTCGCGTTCGCTCGCGACCGCTCGCGACCGACCGAGCGATGGAGACCGGCGATCAGCGAAAAGACGAAAAGGACCCCGCGCGGAAAACCAAAAGAAAAAGGCGGCGAAGGGCAAAACCGTAAAAAGCCACGCGTCATCCTCTTCCTCCCGCCCGAGCGGCGCGAGCAGGCTTGCTCGGCCGTTTTGGGCAAATCCGTGTTTCTCGACGAAACTTCACGTTTAGGTACTCGAAAGAACGAGAAAGACGAGACGAAGAGATTGGTACCTTCAATTTAGACGAAGATGGAGCAAACAGGGAGCACTTGGCGCCGCAAGGTAGGAGCTAACGGCGGCCCGATGGTGGTGCAAACTTCGACCAAATCAGAAATTAAGGGTATGGGGGAGTAGCTAAGGTGATGGCGGAGCCAGGGGTTAGGTTATATATAGGCAAGGTTGGCCAGGTTTAGGGTTTGATAGCAAACCAAAGGGAAGGTCGGCGGCCACAATGGGGGTTTCACAAATACCCAACAAAACTCGAAAAACTTGGGATAATCCTATGCGAAATCTTGCAAGGAACCCATTGCAACAAAAATCAGAGAAAAAGGTCGAGTAAATCTCGAGTTATCTCAAATTTAAGTAAACGAGAAAAACAACCTGTTTCCTAATCTAACTCGAGGTTGAAGACGATCGTGGATCGTCGGATCAGTGGACACGGGTCCACCAATCAACTTGGACCGTTTGATCTCACGTTAGATCAGGGAAATAACCCTGAGCAAAAACCGATTTTAAAATCCATTAGATTTTTAATCCTTTTTCTCTTTCTTATTTTGGGGGCTCAAACGTTGCCCAAAAATTATGAAAATTGGTACTCTGACTTATTTCGACGCATAGAATCCGAATATGGAGTTAGTTTTTCATTTTGAGAAAGTTTATTATGTGAGTAAATTAATATGTCATTTTCTCTCTCCTCCTCCAAAAGAGGGGTTAACATTATCTAAAATTAATGTAACTTCACCCTTACGTTTTCTTAATGATTTGAAACACGATTTTGCAATTATCTTCTCAATATGACATTATCTTTTTATTTATTAAATTAATTAGAACTTTCTACACTCTTTTTCTCTCCTATTTTCCTATTTATTCATATGTCATCCAAATAAATTGCAAATTTGCACAGAGTCTTATTTTTATGTCTAGAATACGAATTTGAAGTTATTTCCCTAATTTGAGAGCATTAAGTATTTTATTTCTTTTTATTGTCTTATTTCCCTTCTTTCTTTGATAATGTTATTAATATTTTTATTTTAAATAATACTTGACCCTTAAGTTATTCTTTCCTCAAATAAACGAATTAGACTATCAAATTATTATGATGGTTTCAAATTATCTTGTTTGTTACAAAATCTTTGTAATTATCTTCTTTACTCATATTTTCTCATATTTCTTTTTACTTATTATATTTATCTTCTTTCTTTTATAAAATTCGGATTTCCTCCTTATTTCTTACGTTCTAGGAAACACTAGAAGATTCTAGGACGAATCATTTTATCTCCTTTTTATTTCTTAAAGTGAAATTGCATATTAAACCCCTTGTCTAAATCTAACTGAGTCATTTGTACATGAAACCTTGAAATGAGATTATATGGGAAATATTTAACCAATAACTATCTAAATTTCTCTTAAATCAAGACCAAGGACAAAAAGAACGAAAATGGAGATTAAAGCTTATAGAAAAGAGTACAAAGAGGTACAAAGAGTTTTCAGTATGTTACACCTCGTCTTCAACCTTAGCAAGGTCAGTTTCTCCACTGATTTGGTTGCAAACGTGCGAGGAAGAAGGGTGGTAGAAGGAGAATTTACCAAGTAAATTTGCAAGAATAAAGCATACTTATAAAGCAAGAGTTTAGAATTATAAAACCCGCCTAAAGGTTGATCTTAGAGCTCCAAGCCTTCAAGCTCCAAGCTTTAATGGCGTCCTGGAGCTTCCACAGCTTGGTCAGAGGTGGATTCTCCAAGGAAACGTTGCTTTGGTCGGCTAGAACAAGAAGACTAAGTAAGCTAACCACAAAACCAACCTTAGAAAGTGAATTCCTTCATGAATTCGAGCTAGATGGTGGGGTTCTCTTACCTAGAACAGGTTGGTCGTCCCCCCCTGAGCTCCAGAGCTATCCTTGGCCGTTTGAGCAAGAAAAGAAGAGAAGTGAAGGAAAGAAAGTTCGTTCACTTAATTGCAAGGGAAAAGGGCTTATATACTTTAGCCTCTTTTACACCCTAAGGACCTCACAAGATTGGAAATCACATCTAGGTCCCTCCTTGCTCAAGGGCACGACCAAACCTATCTATCCTTATGCAAATCTCATGAAATCTCAAGATCTAAGGGTAAAGGAATCCAACCTTCAACTAGGGTACATACATGAAAGATTTCTATACCCAAATTAGGTGTCTTTTACCACAAAGTTCATCTTTTCTTATCTGATCAATCTTTGATGTGCCCCTTTTCATCATTTCCATTCTAAATGATGACAAGAGTCTTAAAGGATGTTTTAGATATTAATAATTACAACTTGGACCCCTCAATTTGGGTAAATTGCACTTTACCCCAAATTAGGGTTTCTAAGCATGGGAATTGCTTCCACAGCTGCACCTTGGTGCTCAAGCTTGGGAAATCCCTCACTTTACCATAACCATTCTCATGATGTCTCAACATCAAGGAACATCTTATCTTGTGAATTTTGCAAGTTCAACCCTTAAACTGGGTAATTTGCACATAGGTCCCTCCATACAACATAATGCTACAACCTTATACAAAAAGGAGCAATATTGAAAGTAAATGTTCCTGAGGAACTTAATTACATGCCAGGGAGTGTTCACAAGTATATTAATTACATATTTAAGCAAAACTTCCAGGGTTAGGTCATAACCCAGGTCAGGGGTGTTACACCTGGCATCTAAAAGAATGTAGATTAACAAATCTTGTCCATATGCCATTTACTTTCTGACCATGGAAATTATTGTGTTTTGAACACTCCTAGTCCTAATTCTAATCCTACATATGGTGTGGTGGTCGTGGTTTGTCTCTTACCTTGGGTTTAAATCCAATCCATATTCCTACTTGGATTGGGACTCATATTCCTTATTAGAGTTGTAGATGACTCTCTATATGCAACTTGGGTTCTTGTTTTAGACTCCGATAATAATTCATCATGCCTAGTAGGATTCTTATAGTTTGAAACTCATATATAGATCTCGTAGAGAATTGAATTTTCTTGTATCAAAGTGTACTAAAAAGTTCCCTTTCTTCTTTGGGTGTAATCTTTACAAGGTTTTTGGCTCTTCAGAAAGAACTCCACTTTGTAGTTTCTTACAAGAGGGAAATTTACTTTGCCTTCCGCAGAATAGGTGATCTAGATTGAACCATGTAATTCCTGAGTTTATGGTTTGTGCATATCGTTGTTTTTCTTCTAGTTTCACACCTTGATTGTTGTTATTATAGATCAATATGGTCAAACGTGAGTAGGTGATTGCATGCATATAGGACGTTAGAGACTTTGGGAATGTAAAACTTCCTTAGATATTTATCTACCTCTACCTCTTTAGTTGTACGTATCTTGGAATCTAAGGTAGACCTTGAATCTACAAAAGCATGCTCTCTATGTTCTTTCAGTGTTGTCTAAGTACAATTATGGATCTCATCATCAGCCATTTTATCTCCTTTCTCAAGAGAGATCTTTAATAAGTATAGTCAATCTCTAGATCTAGTTCAATTGTAGGATCTACGCCTAATGAGTGTAGTATTCACTAGAAGCATTTCATAAAAATAAAAATAAAAAGAGTGCGTGTGACTAGTGATGAAAATCTATAATCAAATAAACAAGAAATTAAATCAATAATCAAAACAAAAATACCTAGTTAATTCCAAATTCAAGTTTTCTAGTAGAAATTAGATTCATATAAGATCTCAATTCAAATAGCCAAGAAATTAAATAATTTTTTTATCTAATTCCAATTAATAATAATAAAGAAAAAACTCTTATCTAACACCAAAGAAGAAAAGATGATACTACAATATGATCTCAAGCAATACTCTATATTTTAAGTTTTTATTTTGTATGTAGATTCTACTTCAAAATCTCAAGAAAAGACATCAATTGGACCTGGAATTGTTGATTTTGACGTGTTTTAAGTACATGATCTGTAAATGCTCAACTCAATAATACTTCCCTTCTCAAAATTGTGGATATGGGATGTCTTAAAGTAAATGTACTTCTAGCCTTATTCTTTGAAGACCCTCAATGGGTACGCCTAACTTAGACAGATGACATTGTCAAAATATACAGATCTAAGGCTCACATGATTTGTAGTGGAAGGCTTCAAAAACACTACTGAGAAAAATAAGACATGTGGCCCCCAATTTACTGTCTATTCATCTTATTGAGGTCATTCTCATTTAGAATTCTAAGAGCACATGCCTATGAAAGAATAGATAAATACACCAAGTGCAAAAAATTATGATCATTTTGAATATTGATTAAGCATGTTGGGTACCATAAAAAGTCTCACGTCTAATGATTTTTTTAGTAGTCCCCTAATATTTCAATTCTTTGCATCCTTTTAATTTTTGTTGATACATGGTGTATTTTTCATACTATAATTGAATAATATTTTGCCTGGTTCATTTATGTATACTCATGTCTGTTGTTTGGATCATGCTTGATTTCTTCCTTAGGGGGATGCATGGAAAAGAAGAATTTGATTTGGGGATTATGCTACTTGAGGATAAATATGTCGAGAAACACCCAAAAAGATATGATTAGGAGAATGAATGTTGGACGTTAGGCATAGAAAACTTTCATAGATCTATATCTACCTCTAACTCTTTGATTGATGTATCTTGGCATGTATGGTAGCCCTTGCATCTTCAAACTCATGCTTTCTTTGTTATTTGAGTGTTGTTTCGATACAATGATGGATCTCCTTATCAGCCATTTTATCTCTTCTTTCTCAAAACAAATATTTAATAGGTATAGTCTATCTCTAGATCTAGTCGACTATAGGGTCTACACATTATGAGTGCAACATTCACTAGAGCTAAACCTTAAAAAGAAATAATAAAAAAAGAAAAGTGCTAGTTCACTCAGTTTGTGGGGCATTGGATTCTCACTAGGTTGCACCGAGTTCGTGAAACAGGGTGAAAGGCTTGAGGATGCTCACCAGTTTCCCCATGTTCTCAACTCTTTGAACCTGATGTCTAGGTTTGTGTAGGAAATAGAATCTCACAGATCGATTGATTGCCCTTCAATAATTGGGTGTTGGATTCAGAGGTGGCTTTACTGAAGAAAGGAAGAGTCGGTGAATCCTCCATTTTCACCTTTCCTTTGACAAGTGGATCCTTGACTGGCCACTATCATGGTGGTTAGGTCGACGGTTGCCCTTATATGTATAGGACCTTAGTTGCATGACTTCACAGGAGGAAGTATATCCTAATATACCTTTTCATGATGTGAGTGTTGCTCCGGAAATACCTTTGTGGATATCAAAGAGTACATTTACACTCGTGCATGAGTTGCAGACAATTGTTAGTGGTCACCTCATCCTAATCAAGCAAGTTAATTTGAAAGATCTGAATTATTATTATGGGGGACATCAGACGATTTTGATTATGGGTAATTCCATCAATTTGTTCAGTGATGAGATTTAGGCTACAGAGTGGAACCAATCCATATATGAGATTGAGCACAAATTCCAAACCTAAGAGTGAGATCCAAAAGCATAATGCCAAACCCAATCCTCCTTAATTTCTTATTGAATCAGTTTCTTCTGTCTAATTATTTCATTTCAAGTAGAACATGTAAGTAGTTTTTCATCAGACGACTTTTCCCCTAACTCCACTCCTGACTTTGATTATATATCCAAAAGGGTCTGTTCTTGGCCATTCCACACGCTACTGGGAAGAGACGGGATTATCTGAAGCAGATTCTCTCTTTTTGTGCATAGTAGATGTCAAACATGTTGCTTCGGGGCAGGCGCTACTGCTACATGGACCCCTTTTTTCAGTTGTTGCCCGTGCTTTTCTAGGCCGAGTTGGAATTCTTCATCAAAATCAAAAAAGGGTAGGCAAATCCTGAATCAGTGGAAGGTTGCGCTATCAATAGGTCAAATAATTTGAATTCAAACACAAAAGAAATAAAATCAATATTCAAAATAGAAGTCCTATCTAATTCCATGTTAAATTTGTACATACGTTTCTAAAATGAAGTTGTTGAAAGCATGTGAGAAGCCCATTGAAGCTATCATGTGCATAATCAAAATTCTAGTGTATAATTTTGAAAGATGAGATATAATGATACATGGAACTCTTATATCACATCCAAGATTTAAAGTATGAAATGTAACACTAAGATAATAACTAGTGTACCACTAAAGAAAATGAAACTTTAACATCAGAAGAAAAAAAAAGATGATGCTACAATGTGATTTCAAGACAACAATCTAAATTTTAAGATTTTTTTTTTAATTTTATTTTTTAAATTAATGATAAAAAAATCTACATTTTAAATTTTTTATTTTTGTATGTAGATTCTACTTCAAAACCTCAAGAAAAGACATCAATTGGAACTTGATTTGCTGATTCCATTATATTTTGAATTACCTAATCTTCTAATACTCGTTTGAAATAATACATCACTTCTCAAAACTGAGCATTATTAAAAATATTAGGTTGTATGATACTAAATGTACTTTCTAGGGAGTTTTTCTTTGAAAACTTTCAATGAGTATGCCATTGTCAAAATGCACAAATTTACGATTCACATGATTTGTAGTGGAATGTTTCCAGAGCACTACCTAGAGAAATAAGATATGTGGCCCTATGTCAATTGTTAGTTCAACTTGATGTTGTCATTCTCATTTAGGATTCTAAGATCGCATGCCTATGAAAGCATAGAGAAATATATGTGAAAGCATAGATAAATATGCCAAGTGTCAAAATTTTGATGATCATTTTGAGTATTGATCGAACATGTTGAATAACTCCAAAAGTCCCACGTCTAATGTTTTTTAGTAGTTATCTAGTATTTTGATATATGTTAGTAAGATAGTGCAGTTTACAACTTGAAATGTATTTTATGTCGGTAATTTATGTTTAACTCATGTCCGTTGTTGGGATCATACTTGATTTATTCTTTAGCGGGACGCGTGCACAAGAACTATTAAAATTGTGGATTATGCTATTTGAGGATAAACGTGTCCAGAAGCACCCGATGAGACTTGAAGATGACTAGGTTCCCTTAGTGGCTTAGCAATAGTAGTGGAGGCAGCTTGTTGACTCCTTCATTCATGTACGTATGATTGGTGTGGCGCTTATAAGTTATAATTTAGGAAAAAAAACCAATTTAGCACACTTTTGCAAAAATATTTATCAAAATAGCACACTTTGTAAAATATTTCCCAAAGTAGCACACTTTAGTCTGAAAGTGCGCGATTTGAAAAACGTCACTTCTTGTGGCGTTTTTATATGCGCGATTTGAAAAGCGCCACAACAACTGGCGTGTCTAGTTTTAAATAAAAAATTTTGAAAAAAAAATGAAAAACGCCACATGAAGTGGCGCTTTTCATTTCCACTCAATATTGAGTGCAAATGGAAAACGTCACTTCATGTGGCGTTTTTCATTTTTTTTATTTTTTTTTCAATTTTTTTTATTTAAAAGTAGACACGTCAGTTGTTGTGGCGCTTTTCAAATCGTGTATATAAAAACGTCACATAAAGTGGCGTTTTCAGACCAAAGTGTGCTACTTTGGGAAATATTTTACAAAGTGTGCTATTTTGGTAAATATTTTTGCAAAAGTGTGCTAAATTGATTTTTTTTCCTATAATTTAATACATGCACCTCCAACTTCCCTCACCCCAATAACATGCCACCGAAAGCACACCCCCACACAACGTATGACAAAAAGTTCCTTCGTATGATGGGATACGCTAAGTGATCGTGATCTTTTGAGGAATAAGCTTTTTCATGAATGATGAGGAGAAAGAAGATTTTGTGATATCACTGGCTAGAATGGAGATTCATTCAGTATATATTCTTTCTTTACACTCGTTGAGCAAGAACTTGGAAGTATACAACCCCCTTCCCTCAAAAAACCATATCCACGCTCCTTCTCGTCCCTAAACCGTCCACCGTACGCCGTCGGGAAGAAAGACAAAACCTTGTAAAAACCGACTTCCCTGTAAAGTGTGGTTTGGAAAAACAGCGGCTCGAAGAGAGCAAAAAACCCTGTAACCACAACGCTTTGCGGTCTGTTCTAGACCGTCTTGTCTATCTTATCTTCCAAGCCAAATCTTAATCTTAATAGTTATTAGGGATAACAGAATCAGTTATACTGAATCCGTTGCTTAAAATCCGACGACCCATTCCTCGTCTTCTCTCTCTCTCTGTGGATAGTGAACCGTAGTCTAACCAACTTCAAAGAAAAGTTTAAATCGGCCCATGCCTTCTTTCAGGGTCGTTTCCGTTTTACTTTTTGGCCGTTTGTGACGTTTGTCCCATCTGCGTTCGCACCTTCGCATCTTTATCACCAGTGTCCGTCAAGTATGGGCCGGCTTTGTTGGATGCTGTTTTTCACTTTCAACTCATTTTGTCTTTCGCGTGTCTTGGGTTTTAAATGAAGTAGGAGATTAGGAGAAGAGTTCAATTTTCGAAACACGAATATGGAGTAATTCTGTTAAGCTCGATGCCACGGTATCATATTGAGTAGGTGAGCATAATCGTCTTTCATCATCACTTGGCAATTGCAATAACGCTCATCATCACTTGGCAATTGCAATAATTGCAATGAGTAACGCTACCCACAGTAACTTCTACATCCGTCCACATACCCGATTCTCAGGACTCCACAAAAAGCTGGTCTCAGCCATTATCTCTCATGCAGATTAACTCCACGCCAACTATTCCATGCAAAAATTAAAGAGTCTTAAAGTGCTATCTCCACTCCTCTTTCCACTTCCAAATTCAAAAATTTATATTTTCTTTTACAACTGATTTTTCAGCTCCATTCCTACCACATATTTCTGTACTAGTACAGTACATAATTACACATTTGATTTGTAAAACACTTATAAACGTACAATATTTTCAACCAAATTGAACATGAAGTACAATAAATCAATTTTTCATACATTCAAAAAGTAGTGTTTGACAATATTGTGCACAAGAAGTAAAATACTAATAGATACATTATACTAGACTAACAACCATATTTTGAAAGACAAGATGTACAATATAACAAATATAACATTATAGAACAAAACATATAGTTCGAGACATACAATACAAGACGTACACTACTAAAAACACATTTTACATGTGTTGCGTACATTTTATTATTTTCACAACATTATATTACAAGACGTACAGTACATGACGTACAAAACTAATTATATAATTTATAAATATTTTAGTAGTAACATTAGTAATGTATGTATCGTACTGTACATCTTGTATTGTACGTGAAATTTGAGTTTAAAATGACAATAATTATTCATGCACAAATATTGTAATATGTAATGTTGTGTAAAATAATATATATATGATTAAAATTTTGAAACTGTATTGTGTATATATATAACAATATTAAATGTAACATATGATATAAATTATAAAAAAAATCAGTAAGTGTACGTATAGTAAGTACGCATTTGTGTAAAATAATAATTATTATGTATGAGAAAGTACGGCAATATGTGACGTTGTCTTAAATATTGTATATATGATTAAATTTAAAAGCTATATTGTTGTGTATGTAACAGTATTAGACGCAACATATCAAATAAGTTACAATAAAAAATGTCAATAAGTGTTTGTACAGTACATGTGTTTATAGTACGTGAGCTGGAGGAAATTGGAAACGAATAAAAATTTAATTCTATATATTTTCATAATCTGTAGTGGAGTTAAGATATCACAAATGTTATTATTTGGACAATGGATGCAGTAACTACAGTCTGCATACTTTTCCATAATTGTTGCATGGGCAATACTGACGTTGCATGGGGCAATAATGGTTGTGAGTGGAATATCTCTTGTCATGCAATAAATTCTACTTTTCCCCATATTCCGAATATACCAGCGGGTGGGAGAGTGACTCTGACTAGAATTACTCATTGCAATTGCCCACTCTAGACATTGACCGTGTGACGAAGCAAGGATTCGTTGATTTCTTAACCACTTTCACGGGGTATTAGTCTAGTAGGATTAAAGTATTTGTGTCTAGCATTAAATTGGGTCGTTGGATGCAATTGACACAACTACACATTATTACCACTTCCTTTCCTTTCCAATCTCTTTTTATCAAAAGATGCATATCTAAACACTCGAATTCAAAACGGACTTGTTTCTAGATGTGAACAACAGGTTCAACATTTCAATACAAGTTGGGAACTCCTTGTTTTAACTTATTACAAGTGTACTCCAAATAAAGATGATAGGTTTAGATTCAATTTATTTGTCACGTGGCATCATCTTAAAATGGGGAATAGTATACTTCTCAAAAATTAAGAAGCAACATGTTTGTCAACCTAGATGTGTACCATGGATTTAAAGATATGGTATACATGTACAACAACACCAGTATAAAAGCATATAAATTACTTAATCATTGTATTACAAATTTAGTTATAATGACACATTTTAGTGAACATTAATGTCAGATAGGGTGAACTATTAGAAAATGACGCATATCTTTCACTTGGTTTGTTTGTTTTTATCTTGTAGAATTGTCAAAGTTTGAACTTTGACATTACTTTCTAAACCTGAACCAATCTGCATTTGATAATATCTATTTTGTCTTTTCAAAAATGGATATTCTACTTATCCAATATTTTGGACAACACAAACCTTAGTAACAACTACAAAACAAGATGATAACATCAGAATATGAGCATTAGCGGTTAATTTTCTTTTGTTCCATTAGTCTTGGACATTATAATAACATCCCTACTTGTTGGGTAGGGACATAGTTAAGATTCATCTTTTGAGTGCATAGCGCATATTTACCACTCTCACTTATATTGGGAGCATACTATTCCTTATTTAATCCACACCCACTTGTAGGGGTTCTTAACTTATATTGGGTGTTAATAACATACCACTCACTTATATTGGGCGTTAATGTTGTGTGTGTGTGTGTTTGTGGGGGGGGGGGGGGGGTTGTTAATGTTGTTGGGGATGTAAAATAAAAGAATCATAAATCGGTCTATGTTCACCAATACCATGACCTTATTATATCAATGTGTTATACCAGTACCATGACCAAATTAAAATGGTGGCTTTTTCGATATTGTATTTAGCTTTAAACCGCTTTTTCTTTCGCGTAGCTCGGCTTTTGAATGGACGAGGAGAAGAGTTTAATTTCCAAAACACGAAATGGGAGTAATTTTGTTAGCCACTTAAACAAAAACTAGGCTCGATGCCAGGGTATTTAAAGTTGGCTGGTTTGGATTGGGTTTCAAAGTTGCTTTCCCGGGCAGTCAAGCAACGTGAGTCGGTGAGTGACAACGAGTACGCCAATAGAGGTATCAAGAAGACAAAAAATCCGAGCTGGTTTGGCTAATGATTCTACAGTTGATGCTGCGAAGACAGTTATTGAATTTGGAAGTAATGTTGTGTTTGTAGAGGTCATTTCGATCCATCATCATACAAAAAATCCGAGCTGGTTTGGCTAATGATTCTACAGTTGATGCTGCGAAGCCAGTTATTGAATTTGGAAGTAATGTTGTGTTTGTAGAGGTCATTTCGATCCATCATCATCTTGCAATTGCAATTGCCACATTTAAACATTTGTCATTATGAAAAAAACGTGTTGCAGTGGGGTAAATTGGCTAATAGAATCGAAGTAGTCGTTGTCCAGCATTTAACAGAGTTGTTGAAAACGATTGACACAAGTACACACTAATTTGGTATTTCCCTCCCATAACTTTTACTAAATACGCCGTAATTTAACACTCAACTCCTAACTGACGGATTTGAGAATGGTTACAGGTGTAGCATTAAGAATAGAGCAATATTATTTAAACATACGTTACCAAGTATCATATAGGATGTATTTAATGAAAATTAATTTCAAATGGGGGTGAAGTATTAGAAAAAGGCGCACGATTTGCACCTTGCACCCGGGTGGTCCTCTTTTATATGTAGAATTATCAGAGTTTGGAACTCCATCGTTTAACTTTAAAATATGAACCAACCTGAATTGACAATGTCTATTTTATCATTTTTAAAATTAGTTTTCAATTCATCAATTGTTTTGAGGCAGCCCAGCACAACCGATAGTTGCAACTAAGAAACGAGATTGATAGCATCAGAGTATCAGCCTTGGTTGATTATTAGTTTTATGTTGCATTGATTCTTGGTCATCATAATAACAACCCTACTTGCTAGTACGCCATAGTTAAGGTTTCAGCCGTTGGTGTGATTTTCCAAGTGGAACAGGGGGTGGGGGTATATTGTGTGGGGATTAATAACAAAAGAATTGCAAACCAATACCATGACCCTATACATGACGTATTTGAACTACTTCCTTCAAGACTACCAAACAATATTTACATTCGCATCAAGATTTGGCGATTTGTCTGAAATTGACAAAATTGGTCAAATATTTCACGAGGTCTCCGGATCATCATCCATGATAATCCAACGTGGTTTTTTTTTAACATGTGTTGCATGCAGTGTAATTAGTACAAAAGGCAGAATTGGCTTCCTGATGGTAGTCTTAAGTATATCATCAACTGGAAGAAGAAAAATCTGAGTAGCTGTTGTCCAGCATTAAACACAGTTGGTGGAAGCGATTGACACAAGTAGACGCTATTCGGTATTTCCATCCGATCACTTGTACTTAATGTGGCATAACTGAACACCCAGCTAACTGACATGGTTCCAAATCTTAATCACGGATTTCAAGAATTGTATACAAGTGTAGCATTAAGAATAGAGCAATATTAAGAAAACATACGTTACCAAGTATTATCAAGGATGTATTTAATGAAATTTAATTTTAGATAGGGTGAAGTACTTAGAAAACGACGTATGATCTGCATTTGAGTGGTCTTTCTTCATATGTAGAATTGTCAGTGTTTGAACTCTATCGTTGATTTTAAAGTTGAACCAATCTGGATTGACTGTCTATTTTATCATTCTTAAAATTAGTTTTCTATTCATTCGTTGTTTTGAGGCTGCGCAGCACAACCGAGAGTTGCAACGAAGAAACGAGATTTATTACATCAGAGCATGAGCCTTGGTTGATATTATTTTTATGTTCCATTGATTCTCGGCCGTCGTAATAACAACCCTACTTGCTAGCAGGCCATAGTTAAGGTTTGAGCCGTTGGTGAGATTTTCCAAGTGGAACAGGAAGTGGGGGTATATTGTTGGGGATCAATAAGAAAAGAATTGCACATCAACCCATGTGCCACCAATACCATGACCCTATCATACCAATGTATACATTGACGAATTTGAACCGCTTCCTTCAAGACTACAAAAAAATATTTACATTCGCGTCAAGACTGGAGATTTGTCTGAAATTGACGAAATTGGTCAAATATATCACGAGGTATCCGATCACCATCTATGATAATCCAACGTGGCTATCTTTAACATGTGTTGCATGTAGTGTAATTAGTACAAAAAGCAGAATTGGCTTCTTGATGGCAGTCCTGGATATATATATCATCAATTGGAAGGACAGAAGAAGACTATTCAAATTCATCATATACATTTTCAATTTTTTTTTCTTCAAAATGACAGTAATTTACATCCACGAAAAATATCCGGCTACAAATATCACCAGCCACACAGCCTTTCGACATTTTCTTCTAGTTTTTCCTGTGTCCCACTTGACAGGATCTTGCCATTTAAAAAGAGGGAAAAAAATGGTAGGCTCCACCTACTCTCAATTCTCCTACCACCACATATTTGAAAAAGAGAGGAAAATGAAAAGCAAATAATTAACAATACAGGTCCGATTGGTTCCATCCTACATCCTAATCTAACTGACCGACGAATCATTTGTTGTCGTTCGTTGCCATCGTCCTCCACCTCCAGTTTACAAATAAAAATAATGACCCCTTCCATCCGTATAATACATCGATTAATCTAGTCTATAGTCTGGCCTGATCTAACTTTCTAGAATTCTTTGATATCTAATCTAATCTAATTTTACCTAAGCTATAATAATGTTATATATGTGATCAATGATGGGCGGCGTTGTGTTATATCTACAGCTTCATTGATTAGTTCGATCGGCTTGGAAATAACCACCAATAGTGGAGGGTAAATTAGTATTGAAAGAGTGCGGGCGCGGCGTCGTCGTCAAAGTGGAGGAACTGGTCAGCCTCGCGCTCTAGCTCCAGGCTGCTGGCTATGGCGTGGAAGTTGTCGGCGGAGCCGCAGTCGTTCATCATCTGGGTCATGGATATGTACTCCGCCTCAAGAAGGTGCGCAAGAGAGCAGGAGCGTGGGAAACGAAGGGGCAGAGTCTGGGTCTGAAGCTGGGGCTGGGGCTGGGTCTGGGTCTGGATCTGCTGATGCTCGATGGCAGGTGTGGTGGGGAAAAGGGGCATCCGTTGCTGCTGCGGCGGCGGCTCTTCGTAGTCGTATACGGAAGCAGGGGGCGATGCCTCAGCATTCAAGTAGTAGCTACAGGAAGAATCTTCGCCTGCAATCGGAGTCGCCACCGCCGGCACTGCTGCTGGCGTCAAGTAGTCGTAGCTGCTGTAGTTAGGTACCAACTCGTCCTCGGGCCTCTTCTGGTGCTTCTTTTGGTAGATCCGGCACAGGACCCAGTCATCGAGCTGTACAACCAAACATTGATTCATGTCAAAGATTGAAACTTTTTGGTACTAATCATTAACCCACACAACGAAATTAGATCAATAAATAGATTGGTACTGGCACATACCCTCATGGATCCTTTCTTCCTCGGCTGCTGCTGCATCTTTGCGGCCATCTCCCCTGGAGCACCACCGAGCCTGTATTCGTGCATGATCCACTCGCTCTTGGCACCCCTTGGTGGCTTCCCTTTGTAGAACACCAGCGCCTTCTTGACCCCTACGTACCTGCCGTCGTGGTATATAGCCTTGTCGGTCCCTGTGGCCTTCCAGTAACCTGACGCCGTCGCCCTGTTGGGCCGGGCGCCGTTTGGGTACTTGCGGTCGCGTGGGCTGAAGAAGTACCACTCGCTGCCCTCACCGAAGTCGGAACGAGCTGCAGATGGATGATCCGGAGAAACGGTCAGTGATAGATCGATGACGATGATGGATAGTACTAGCTCGTAATGATCGGAGAATCAGAAAACAGGGGACAAAGGAACAAAAACCTACCGGGCAGCTCCCATGGATCGAACTTGTAGATGTTGAGTTCCGGGATGATGGAAACAGGGCACGGCCTCGACAGCGCCTGGTTGCGGAGGTAGTGCACGACGAGCTCCTCATCAGTAGGGTGAAACCTGAACCCGGGAGGCAGATCCGGCGACCCCGATCCAGCGACATATCTACCACCACCACCACCACCAGAGCTTGTGCTGCTACTGCTCCTCCCCATCTCCCCTCGATCCTCTTGATCGATACGCGCCAATGATTTGCCTGGTTCCAGGCTCCTGTGGACGGTGGGTAGGTTGTGTGAGGTTAATAGGCTTGACTCGTCCTTGATCCTTTCTTTTCTCTTTAACCACCACCTCTAGACTAGTAGTAGTAGATATCGAAGCAGATGTCTGAACTCTGGAATGACCTTGTAGGCCTTGAGGGTGGGTGTCCTTTTATACAGATGCCGAGCGCGGCCGCTCACACTTGGCACCGATAATTATCGTCAGCAGCAGTGGATGAACAGAGTAGAAAAAGGCTAGAGGGAATCTTTGGGCCACGTAACGAGGGCGTGCGTCTGCTTGTTGGCTGGTTGGTTCATTCAGGATGTCGTCACCTGCGGCCCCTAAAGCCAAATGGATAAACGAGACAGGGGCCACGCACACAACACTCGCCCTGTGACCGGTAGGTTGCGAAGAAGACGATGAAAACAGAGGGTGGATCCCCACAACGCCATTATTATTGCTATTTCATGAATATTATTGTTAGTCACTGTTTCATGTTTTTATTATTGCAAATTGTTAGGGAAATAGACCCAGGATTCCAGGACTGATTGAACCACTACGAAAGCATATAAATATAAAATTGAAAGATAAGCACTTCACAGAATTAGTAGTGATTTGTTATTGCAATAATAAGTACCGATATTGCAATTTTCTAGGGAAGTGGAACAATGACTGATTGAGCCAAAAAATAAAATGAGCATAAAAAAAAAGAAGGGAGGGAAGAAAATGGATATTTAAGCCATAAGACATGACGATTACTATTCTTGGAAGAAAGTGGACCAACCAAATAGTAATAAGATATTAGGGCTTGTGTGTTCCGACTAGACTTTGCTTCGTAGGGTGTTGCTGTTTGGTGTTAGGGACGTGGACCTCACAGCCAATAGCTTGAGGCCACGACCGGAAAAATCACAATGTACAAGTCTCTATTATGCACAGTTCAATTTTCAATAGGTCGCTGTCCTCCTAAAGTTAGAGGAGCGGCAAATTTAAGTGCAGGAAGAAGATGGAGTGGGGAAAGAAAGATGGGGCCCAAGATGTGTTTGCATCAGGAGAAGGATAGCATGCTATGGGCAGCCCCCTTTTCCCACCTCTGTCTTTTCCTTCTCATCCACATCTCATCGGAGATGTTGTTCCTAACTTATAATAATACTTGGAGAGCAAATGGGCCACTAACTGCAGCTCTTTACCTTTCAATCGGGACGAGGCTTTGTCGTCATTCCAACGACTTTGTAGTTTATTTTTTCATGAAGATAATAGGAGGAGAAATTGTTCATCACACCTCCGTCGTGGGGTGCTATATGTTTACATCCACACTCACCTATCTCTTTAAAAGATATGTGTCTTGTTCATCTTTTCATATAGCTCAATAAACTTTGTACTTGTCATATTCGACGCCTCAAGCATGTTAAATATACATAAAATAACTCTGAAAAGTTATGGCATGCCTCGTCATCTATTTGGATTTTATCCACCCTACAAACCCTTCAACATAATTTATTGGGTTTTAATCAACAGTATTAACCTTCCCGTCCTCTCTTCGTCTTAGGGTGTCACCAACTTCTTCTAATTTCCTCATTAGCCTCCAAGTAAAATCCACATCCACACATTGACCGGCATACTAAGATTTCAGATTGAATTACAATCATCAATTACATTTAACAAACATATGGTGAAGCATCCAAGTGCAACGTGTTTCTTTCTCATTGCTTCCCACTTGCTTTGCAAATGCCCATATTTGTTTTAGTTTTCAATATCATTTCTTGCATAGCTTACCGCTGTTATAATGCCCCTTTTCCTTGTCCTTTTTTCGCTCATCATGCAAAGAATTGTTTTGATTGTCCCTTCTTTAGGTTATTCCCTAATCTATTGCTTGTTGTCTATGTATGTATGGGCACACCGCAATAAACCCCTTGGAACTAAGGATTTTTACCATACTATTACTTCATCTCCATTATGATGTTATCATTTATGTAGGAAAAGTCATGCCCCTCTTCATTACGTAGAAGTTCTTATATCGTCGTCTTTGCATCCACGAATGAACCGTTCCTGGCTAAAAACCAAAGAGGTTGCTACACCACACAAACAACTAAAAGGAGTATCATATAATTTTTTAAATCATAATTGAAGTTCTCACTAGAAGCTTTATCATGTGCTCTCTTCTGTTAGAATTGAAGATGCCTTTTATTAATGAAGTTATTTAAAAATTATTTGTTTATATAGGAATCCAACTAAAGATATTTTTTCTAGTTAATATATTTATAGTTTCATTTTTGATGCAAACATTTTGATTTCCTTTCAACTTATACATACTCGTTGGTGGAAACTTTCTTTTACATCACTCAAGTGATGCCTTTCCTTTCACTCTTTCTCTCACCTCCCAAATTAAAGAGTCAGTGTTTCTCCATCTTCCTATGAACATTAGTTGGGACTCGATGTATATCTAAGGAATAGATGAAAATGAATTGTGCAAATGATATAAGTCAACATGATGTTGTCTAAGACTATAAATGAACCCTACAAGGCGTTGTCACACTAAGAAATCTTTTGAAATATGCCTTCAATGTGGCATTTATTTTTATTCCACTTCTAACTAATGGGCCTTTGAGATGTGTAATAGAATCATTATTACACTCAAGTCCAAAATATCATATACTTTTTTCTCATTGCCTAACAAACTAGAAAATTTCTTGATTATTTCCTAATATGTGTTTAACTCATCTAAAATGATTACCTTTTTAACTTCTTACTTAGAACCTATTTTTTTAAGAACAAATTGGTTTGTCATAATAAGTAAGGGATAGGGTGCCACTCTTCCTACTCTTATCTAGCAAAATCTCATTTTCTCTTCTAAGAATTTCTCATTGAAGTCCTTCTATAGATAATGAAGAGAGACAATATCCAAATAATGAATAAGGAAACATTAAATAGAAGAAAAAATATACATATTTATTTATAAAACCCTATGCTCAAAAACTATGTCTTTGTCAAAGAATTTTGGTCTTCAATATAAATGACGACTAATGTCTTCTCATTGTTATATGGCAGTAAAATTGATGTAAGTGCATCTCCCCTCAATCGAATGTTGTTTCACATCCTATTAAGAATCATTTTCTTAGTTCTAAATTCTCTAGTAATACAAGATGTTGGGACTGAGTACTCGATCACACCCACATGGATCCCGATATTGACAAGACTTGAGAATAAGGTTGTATCCTTTTCATACTAGGAGCAAGGGATCACCTTGTTTCCCTTCTAGAATATAGGAAATACCCCACTAAATCACATCTGTGGTTATTACAAAGCATGAACCATTCATCAATTGAAAGATCAATTTAGTGGTTATCTGATAAAGTTCATTGCTAATTTTAAAAAGTAACTCAATGTTTCCAAAAGGCAAGTGACACACCAGAACTATACCTTCTTGACTATTCTTTAGAACAATTTTGATAATCTATGTATATGCCTATTTTGGGTGAAAGAATTTTCACAATTAGATACTAGTCTTAAAATCATTATTCATAAAATTGATGCAAATGCTTGTGGATACATCTCATAGAAATGACAATCATGTTAGTTCTTACGTTATCAATTATGGGGACAAGTACATGAATTCACATGTAATGATCCTAGATGTAAATATTTCATCCAACCAATAGTATTGACATCACTATGGAGTTGCCTTTTGTTTTGATCCAAGAAATAATAGAAATTTGTACCCACAATACTAGGTGAAATGTTTCTTAAAGATAATTGGTGGGGAAATTGTTCATCACACACACCTACGTAGTGGGGTACTATGTGTTACATCCACAATTACCTATCACTTCAAAAGATATACATCTTGTTCATTTTTTCATATGCACAGTAAACTTTCTACTTGTCATATTAAACGCCTCAAGCATGTTAAATACACATAAAATAACTTTCAAAAGTTGTGGCATTCCTTGTCATCTATTTAGATTGTATCCATCCTACAGCCCTCCAACATAATTTATTGGGCTTTTGGCAACAATATTAACCCTCCCGTCCTTTCTTCTTCTCAGAGAAAATGGGCCACTCACTACATATTGTTGCCTTTCAATCAGAACGATGCTTTGTTGTCATTCCAACGACTTTGTAGTTTATTTTTTTCTTCAATATAATTGGAGGGGAAATTGATCATCACACCAAATTTGTGGGGTGCTATGTGTTACATCCACACTCACCTTTCTCTCCAAAAGTGATATGTCTTATTTATCTTTGAATCATGCTACCCAAAATCAAAACGGGACCCCATTTGGGACGAATTTTGTCCTCTAGCATGCTAGAGAACAAAAATAATGAAGGAAGTAAATTACTTACTTATTTTTGTTCTCTAACATGCTAGAGTACAAAATTCATCCCAAATGGGGTCCCATTTGGCCTCTGGATACCAGATTTATTTATCTTTTCATGTAGCTTAGTAAACTTCATACTTGTCATATTCAACACCTTGTGCATGTCCAATAAATATATAATATCTCTCAAAACTTGTGGCATGCCTATGTCACCAATTTGGATTGTATCGTCCTTACAATCCTGAATCCCCCAACATAATCTATAAGGCCTTGGCAACAATATAAACCTCCTCATCCTTCCTTCTCATGGTGTCACTTACTTCTTTTACGCTCTTGATTAGTCTACAAGCAAGAAATGTGAAATACACATGCAATAATTCACATTGAATAGAAACCATATGTTATATTTAACAATCTAGAAAAATAAGTTGAAGGCTAATTTGTTGTTTCATTAAACAACCATTCCTATATATAGGGGAGGGGAAACTTACAAGTCCGGGACCATATTTGAGGTTTAAGCATATTTGGGACACAAGAAAACTCATATAGGCCAGACACTTAATCTCATCTATATAATAAACTAAATTAGTAACAACTCTAACATTAACCCCTCAAGATGGACCTTACATGTCAGATACGCTCAACTCGAAACATATCGCTTGAAGGCATTCCCAACTCGAAACATATCGCTTGAAGGCATTCCCAACTTGAAACATATCGCTTGAAGATCAATTGATCATATGTTGAAATGTAAGGATTTGAAATTTTCCTAACAAAAAATGCAACTCTAGTAATAGTATTATCTATCACAATATGTTTAGTCCTTTCATTGGAGACAAATTACTTGCATTGAAAGTAGCAATTTTATTATCGCACATATGCACATGAGTAGAAACTAAAACATGCCAAAGTCTTAGAGTAATGAGGACACCACCAAGAAGATCTCACATATAATGTGGGTCGTAGCTCGACATTCTGATTCAACATGAAAGCTTGATGCAATATTTGCTTCTTGCTTCTCCAACTGACAACATTCATCTTACATATATGCAAAAATGTGTTATATAACATATATTCTCATGATAACCAACATAATCAACATCAGAATATCCTCAAAGAGGGGTGTCAATGATTTTTAAATCATTTAAACCTTTTCTAAGAGAGGAATTCATATATCTAGGAACCTGACATGCATAAGCCTAATAAATGTCACAATGCTGATGTATTATAAGACCCCCGACCTAGCTTAGTGCTTAAGTCTGCTTGCTTTGCTTAATAAGATGATTGAACCTTAATCTAATCTCTTAAGATGCTTTTATAACATGTGACAACCTTGTGTTTTCTGTTTGGTCCTGTCTGACTGATGTTTGAGCTATGTATGCTGGTTTTAGACTAAGTTGCAATTTACCCATGAGTGAGGGTTAACTTGTAATTTGTCTTTTGTAGAGTATGTTTCTTGTGCCTTAGCATCATGAGAGAGAAGATGATGTTATGGGATGCCTTGTTTGGACCATGTTTGATGTTGTGACATCACATGGTGAGATTAGGGTTTCTAGGGTTTTGGACTCGGAGGTGTGTAGCAACCTTGAGCATATGAAGGCATGTTGCGACCGCAACACCACTCTTGAGTGAGTGTTGGGATTATAACACTTGCCCTAGGTGATTCTTGTTTTGATCTTGGTGACCTAGAGGTGGTTTGGTTGACATAGTTTGTTTTCTAGTGATGTGTTTCAGGCATGTTTTGTTTGGATAATCTCTTATAGCGGTCGCTACATGGTTCCTTGATATGTTTGGACCAAAATAAGGGTGGTGGTGACACATGTGGTCGATACACCACCTAGGTTGTATCACCATATGTTGCATGCAAGTGTTTAGTGGTTGCACGATGGTTTCTTTGGTGGACAAGTGTCCTTTTGGTGATCTCTTATGTTGACACCTCATAACCCACCTTACCTCCCTCCTACCTTGAGTATAACACCTCTCTCTTCTTCATGCAAGAATCATTTTCAGCCCTCTTTCTTCTTTCCTCTTTTGTGCTCGTCCTTAAAGCTTTGTGGAGCAAAGAAGGGCTGATCTTCGAGCTTTGGAGGTCAAGCAATCTTGCATGTGGTGCTTTTGATCTTTACCATCTCCTTTGTGGTGATATTCTTTCTTGGTAAGTAGTTTTTAACCCTTTATCACGTTTTCTTTTGGTTCTCTACCCTACCTTCTTCTCCTTTCTTAATCATGAGACTATTGTAAGGACCTTGACCTGAGTTTTGGGGTAACCCTATTTTCTTTGGCCTAATCATGTGCTTAGAACCTTTTTCTAACCCTTTGATATGTAATTAGAACTTGCAGAGAGGTTAAGTCTCCAGTTTGAGCTAGTTTGGTTGACGTTTGTGCTTTCTTTGCTAGTTTTGGTGCACATAGCAATTTACCCAATATAGGGGGTTGATGTGAAATTTTCCACCTCTAGAGTGTTCCTTCTCTATGTTGGCTTCATGAGGGAGAATGTGGTGCTTTGGGGTACCTTGTTTTCCTCTTGGTTGAGTGGTATCACCTTAGTGGAGATCAAGGCTTTCTAGGGTTTGTATGCCTTAGCCTTTTGACCTTGTTGTTTTGCCTTGACCTAGGTCACTAACTAGGGCATGTTGTGGGGTGTTACAGCCACGACACTTCCCCCTTGGTGTGGTGGTTGTGACCAAGGTTGTATTTAGTCGAAATAGAGGTTGGAGAGGTGTGTTCCACCTAGGCTTCATGGGGTGGTGTTGGTGTCGTGATCTTGTGGTGATGTTGTGGTGTGTCACGACCTTGGAATCCTAGGTGTGTCGCGGTCGTGACATAGGGTTGGTTGCTTAGGTGGTCGAGATCCTACCTTGGGAGTATCACCATCTCTTGCATGTGGTTGCATGTTGGTCCTTTTAGTGTACAAGTGTTTCTTTGGAGCTCTATATTGTTGACATGTCATCCTTTGTCTTACCTCCCTCCTCCTTTGCTATATGAACCCTCTTCTCTCCATACAAGTGGTTCTTTTTTATTATCGTATTTCCCACTTCTCTTGTGCTCGTCCTTGGATCATGGTGGAGCAAGAAGGAGTGCTCTTGGTTCCTTGGAGGTGGCTCATCCCTTGCATGTGGTGATAGTGGTGATCCTTGGCCATCTCTAACTCTGGTGAGTGTTTTATATTCTTTATTTGGTGTTCCTTCATATCTTCTACCCTATATTATTCCTTCTCCTCAGCCTTAGGCCATGTTTTGACAAGGTGATGCTCTGGTGAGAGAGAGATAGTTTCTTCTCTCTTTTCTCCCTTCTTTCTTTGGTTCGGTTTTGGGGTTTTGCTGTCTCTTCATGAGCTATCATTTGACCTTAATGTTTCTCCCTACTTGAGGTGATCTTATAGATGAGAGTGGAGCTTTTGGTGGATCTTCTTCAATTCTTGGATCATTGGCTTGGATCTCTTGATCTTGGAGCTTGAAGCTTTGGTGGTGATCTTCTTAAGGTGGGTTTTATAACACTAACCCCTCTCTATTATTGCACTTCTTGTTATGTTGTGTTGTTATTTTCCTTATTTAAGATGTTGCTATATCATGCTAGCATATGAAGCTAATCCCTAGAATTTGTATGGGAGAGTCATCATGCATGGTTTGGAAGTAACCGTGACCCTAATATTCTTATATCAGTTTTGTATAGAGATGAGGATATGGTGTTTCTTCCCCATTTTGACCCTTGATCTAGTCCCCATGCTTGGTGTTTGTAAACCTAGAAGTAAGTGAGAGGTTAGTTTTAGTTTGGTCATCTTGGATATGGTTTCTCTTATTTTAGTCATGCTTTTCTTGTACCTTTACCTTAGGGTTTGTGGAGATCGGTTTGCTTGAGTCTCCTTTCATGATGATCATGGTTCTTGCTTCATTTTGGGCCTGTTTTGGTGATCTAGATGTTTACCCTTAGTGTGGTTGCAACCTAGGAGGTTTTATGGTTGAGACATGGGTATGGGCATCGCGGTCCAAACATAGCCCATTGACATGGTCAAGATGTCCCTTCTTGTGGTGATGTTTGACCTAGTGATGTTGGGTTGAGACCTATGGAGCACAACAACCTAGAAACTCTTAGTTTCTTACCATAGCTTGGTGGAGACAGTCCTTGGAGTGGCGGACATGACATGGTGGTGTTGAGATGTCGCGGTCACAACATAGAGGTGCTTGAGGAGCTTGGTCGCGACACATGGTTGAAGGGTGAAGAGAAACCCTAACCCTAATGTCTCAGGAGTGACATGTAGGAGTTGATCGTGACCAGTGGTGAGGGAGTGAAGGTCGAGATACCTATGGTGTATGTTACAGTTGTGACATACTATGGAGATTGTTCGTGACCTATGTGCCTAAGTGGTTAACATGGGGTGATGGTAGGTGGTTATGAAACATGTATGAACATCTAATGTTAATTGCATATACACATGCGCCATGCTATCTTGTATTATCTCCAATCTTCTCTAATGATGTTGCTTAATCCTAACACACTCCATGATGGTGGAGGTGGTGGTTCTAGGGTGGTTGGTTGACCCTAACCTCGAGGACCCTAATCGGTAAAAAGTGGAAACCCGAAACCCTAAAAGTGAACAAGTCTTGCTTATATCCTTACAATGGATGGTTTTGATGATATGTGATTATCTCCCTTAATCACGATCTTCTAACCATGCAGGTGTTGTGGAGTCGATCATCATATCTAGTGTTTGCTATGATGTCTATGATGTGAGACATGATTGAATATGCCCTTTTGAGGCATGCTGATTAGATAGGTGATACAAGAATATGGTGGTTGGGCCTTATGACCTAACAGTGGTTATTGTTCTGACATGAAAGGATGTTTCCTACTGATTGAATTGAGGGATTGATATCTCATGACATGTGGCTTTGTTGATGATGTTTTGATTGGAAATAATACATGCTTCATATGGCGATAAGTGACAAGTTGACACCCTATATGATATATCTGCTGGAAGAGTACAATGCCCTTATTTTTGTAGAATTTGTTATGATTTTATATGTTGTAACTTGATTGATGCTAAAAGACACTTAAATGACCCAATGAATCAAGTGGAACTTAATCAGGTAGCTTTGCTCTGTGCCATAAGATCCATTCAGTGTCAACACTTGCTGAATGGTGAAACAAGTTTAACTCAGAGCACATATTTTTGAATATGAGGGGGTGAGGACAAATATCCCCTTACGTCCAGGATATATGAGACAACCATGTGTGAGCTGGTCTCCCAGTAATATGTGATACATGATTCGCTATGGGCCATACCCTGTTGGGAGTGTGGCTTCGGGCCATAGCTCAGAGATATGTGATATAAGATTGGCTGCGGGCCATACCCTGGTAGGAGTGCGGCTACGGGCGTCGTGACCTATACCAAGGTGGGCTAGACTTGTACGGTTGGACTATATGTCACTGGTAGCAGTTCAACTTGTAATGTCACTGCACATTCACTTGTACAGACTGAGGGGGTAAGGTCGTGGATTCAGGCTCTTCCATGTACCTTGTATGGCACCAATTTTGACTTAGTAGTGGTCGATTGGATTTGGGTGGTATGACTCAAATCCTCGGGGCACAATAAAACATGTAATCAGCTGTGTAGTATCTTGGTTAGGCTCAAATATGAAAACATTGGATGAGGCCTTGCTTGCTTTTGAACATTATAGTTGTTTGTGATTACACATGTTCTTCATATTCCTTTTATGATGATAAGATGTTTCATAATCTAATTGCAATTACTTATTTTATTTGTAATGATTACCTTCTTGTCATAGATGTAGCTTTACTGCTGTTCTTTAATCATCTTATCTGTGCTAATAATAGTGTTGGTGGAGAGTTATATCTACCACTGAGATTTAGAATCTCACCCCTAGTGTTTCCCACATCCTTTTTAAGTGGACGTGCATGAGGAAGTAGAGATCATGCAGTAGAGGTTGAGTAATAGCAAGAAGGACAGTAGCTGACAAGGTTGGAAGTGTTGTTGGTGGTTCTTTTGTTGTAGAGTCCTAGAGTCATCCCTGTACTCTTAGGTCTTTGGGATAGTTTTGGATGTTTTCTATAGATATGCTTTCGATATGTGGTTTGGCTTGTGTGTCCTTTTCATGTACGGATGTGGTAGATATGTATATACATGTTTGGGACAAATCTCTTGTAACATGATGATGGCTCACATGGTAAGCACCTTGTGACATGAAATGACTCATATGTAAAGGTTTTTGCTATTTTGGAATTTTATGAAAATGGTTTTAATTTCCAGTGTTTTCCAATTATTTGTTTGTTTAAGTTTTGTTTCCGCAGTTAGTTTTGAGTTATATTGTGGTTTGTGGCATGTAGTGTCACAACTATGGTGCAACCATGGTGGCCATTTTGAGAGAAACTTCTCTTCACAAGGGTCAGAGACTATGTTTGACATGGTGGTACCCATGTGGGAGGAATCTTTCTTCTCTTTCTCCTTTCTTCTTCTTTGGTCCAGCCTAGTGTTTTTTGCCTCCTTCTTGAGCTCTCCTTTAACCATGGTGTTCTTTTATTTTAAGATGATCTTTTGTCCATGGAGTTGCTCTTGGTTAGAGCTTTATTCTCTCTTAGAGATTGTAATCTTTGGAACTTGGTCTCTCCATCAGGTAGGTTATATAACTCTCTACCTTCTTCTATTATTTGCACCTTAATTGTACTTGCATGCTACTATTTTCATCTCTAAGATTGATATAAAGATGGTAGATTATATTATCATGTTCTAGGGTTTATGACTTTGTAGTGTTCTTATAAATATTGCTCTCTTTCTTAACCCTAATTTCATGAACCTGGTTGTTATGTGATGGTTGGAGTGATGTTCTTATATGCATCATGATCCTTGGCTTCATCATCATGCTATGGTTTGGTCCTTATGTTTTTCTTGAGGTTTTGGGTTGATTTTTCTTAAGGTTGAAGCTTGGTTTTCTCTCTCCTAGTTTGGTTTCTTGGTTGATCATGTTGAAGATCAGCTTTAGGGTTTTTATGTTCATCTTGTATGAAAATTTTCCATCCTTGGTTGTGCTTAGTGTCCTTGATGATTACCTCCTATTTTGATTGTAGTTTATCTCTATTTTAAGGATGGTTAGGTGTTGTTGTGATACCTTGACCTTGTTGGTCGTTACACCTTTGATCTAGTTTCAGTCAACACACCATGATCTTAGGTGATGGTCGTTGTTCTTGGTCACCTTTGATCTAGTTTCAGTCAACACACCAAGATCTTAGGTGATGGTCGTTGTTCTTGGTTTTGGTTTCAGTTGAAAAACATGTCATTGTGTAAACAGGTTGTTACACTTGTGCCATGTTGGTTGCACGCCTGTTTGGGCTGGGCTGGTCGCCACTCTTGTTTTAGTTTTGATCATGACATGAATTTTGGCTAAGGCAAGCTTGGTGATGTGTAGCGGGTCGATGCACATGTTGAGACCTTTGATAACCGTCGCAACCATAACCCTAATGGGCTGATGGTCGCAACATCTAAGGGTCTCTACATATATTTCCGGTTGATGTTGTGTTTTGGTCGAGACATTTGTTTTTATGGTTGGTTGAGAACCCTGCATGATGATGGGTCAAGACACATTCTTAGCTAGGTGGGACACAACACATGGTTGCTACACCCCCTCACCTAAAAAAGTCACTACACCTAGATGAGTTGGGTTGCTATTCCATGTGTTAATCCCTACATGTTGATGTGAAGATGAATGGTAATCATATTTAATAATGGGACCCTAATCGACTATATATGTGTAACCCTAACCCTAACTCTAGGGTAGCATGCTATACTTTATGTACCTACTAGGATGATTAGCATGTGATTATGTTTTCTCTCTCCTACTTGTAGAATCCTAACCTTGTAGGTTGAATGAATGTCATAGCTTGTAAATGTTATGGGGGTAATCATATGACACAGGGTGATGGATATGAGCCTTGATGAGGCATATGTTGAGATCATAATGATGTAATGGGTCTTATGGCCTAACAATGATAATGCTTAGTGTGAGTTGTTATCCTCCAATGATGTGATGAGGGATTGATATCCCACGGCAGTGCATTTGTGGTGATAAGCCTTGTATGGTTATGTAATGATGTTGATGGCATTGAATTGGCAGAGATATCAAGTGATACTATGACAAGTTTGTACCTTATACGTTTTATATCCTCTGGAGTTGTATTATCCCCTTAACTTTGTAGAACTTGTTTACGATTTATATGTTGTAACTTGATTGATGCTAAAAGATACTCAATTTACTTAACTAATAAAGTGAAACACTAATCATATAGTTGCCTTGTGCCATAGATCCATCTTTAGCATCGGTATTTTGTTGTATGGTGAAACAAGTATTCCCAAGGGAAACTTAGAGCACATACTGTTGAGTATGCAAGGTGTAAGTGACTATTGTCCTTGACATCTTCATCCCAAGTGTTTTGAGGATGACTATGGTCAGGCTTCGATGATGAGCATGTGATATGATGTGATGGAGGACAACTGGGGTTGCATCTCATTGTTTGGGTTATATACCCTGGTTTCTAGCGATGTGACCTATACCAAGGTGGGCTAGGTGTTTACATGGCCATAACCTTGACTATGAGTTGCTGTCTCTATAGTATTATAGCTTTGAATATAAGTTGTTATCTTTGCAATTTGACTATATGTCACCACAGTGCAAACTCGAATTGACTGAGTAGTGCAAGAGAAGGTCATGGGGTCCGACTCTTCCATTAATCTTGTATTGCATCGATTTCAACTTCACTGTGGTCATTTGGATTTAGGTGGTAGGACTCAAATCCTGGAGGCTTAATAAAAGACGTAATACAGCCATGTAGTATATTTTCTTAGGGTCAAATATGATTCACATTGGATGACCCCTTACCTTATCTTTGTACTAATTTCTTGAATTATAATGCGGTAAGAGAAATCAACTTTGATACATGTTATTCATATTCCTTCTAAAGTTATATGATGTTCTATTGCTCAGTTATAGCTACCTAACCTACTTAGTCTATGATATTAGTTTTATAGATATCATTGAGCTGAAATTGCTTATGATGTTTAATATGCTCAGTATTATCTGCATGTACTTATAATATCCATTGGAGGAGAGTTATATCTCTTGCTGGGACATTTGGTCTCATCCAATGAGTTTCCACATCTTTTAGGTGGTTGTATAAGATGAGATAGAGATCGTGCGATTGAGGTTGAGTAGCATGAGGATCAATAGTTGTTGAAAGGTTGGACATGCTTCTAGTGTTTTTTAGTAGAGTCCTATGTGTCATCTATGTACTCTCAGGTCCTTGGGGAGATTTTTGTGGTTTGTACATTGATACAAGGTTTTTGTCTATATGCATTTGTTTTACAAATATGGCATTGATAACACCCAAATTTACGTATTTATGCTAACCATTTATCTATAGTTTTGTGTAACTATAGCCTTAATATGCACAAAATAACCCATGTTTCTTATCTTTTAATGATTTGTATCTTTTCATAGATAAAGTTTCTCAACTAGCCAATTTTGGGACTTGCAGGCACCGAACCTGAAAAGACATCTATCCTCTAAGATTTCCCCCCAACAAATGGTTTTTGCAGTAGCTAGGATTCCATCCATCGCAATCGCGACCATAGTAAGGAGGACTGCGGTCGAGGTGACCATGACTGTGACTGAGGTATTCACCTTGGCCACGATCCGAACTGGTGTCGTGATTGCAAGGCAGACCATGACTAAGGATTATATCGTGACCACAGAATGTGCCACGACCGTGACCATGGGATGTGCCATGACCACGACCGTTGGATGCGCCATGACCACGACCGAGGCATCTACCTTGACCACACCCCGAATGCAATCTAGATCAGTACCTCGACCATTTCACCTATAAATACTCACCCCTCACCACCTATAGGGGGTTCCGCACTTTGGTAGGTGCTAACTGTTGATTATGACCCAATGAGGTTCCCAAAGCCTCATGGGAGAGTCTGGAGATCCAAGAAGGCCGAAGTGCTCATTCTATGCTCATCTCTTCAGCGTGCTTCCATCTTCCACCATCTTCCACCTCCATCCACTCACCAAGATGTTGTTCTGGGACGGATCTAGAGAGAAAGTAGGCCAAGGAGTCCAGAAGATCAAGAAGGATGACCGAAAAGATGAGATCCAACCTATACGGAGGCTAGGGAGCAAGATCCACCTCTCCTCTATGGGATAAATCTCTTCTTCTCATCCTTTCTTCTACTATTCTCCTTTGTTTCTGTACAAATGATGTTCTTCTATCTTTGTTCGGTGCCAACTATGCTTGTCTATGGCTAGTTGAGATCCTTCTTGGCTATTAGCCCTTTTTGAGCATGTTAATGTATTTTTGCCTTAAGCAAACAATTTTATTTCAGATCTAGTACGTTTCTATTCTGTTTTCTCTTTGTGGTTATGATTGCTAGTTTGGTTGATCTCTTTCTTACTTGAACTGCTATTTCTACCTATATCTAGAGATTTGTTGTAGAAATAGAGAAGAGAAGGTAGTTTGGATCAGAATCTGAAAGGAGGATGGTTCAAGGTCGTCTGTTCTTAACATTCCAAAATATTCTAGACCTGAGAGGGTATCTAGAATATTCTAGGATGTTGGTTTGTCATCCTCGAGAGAGGTTTCATACCATCGATGAGTTTTAGTCACGCTACGTGAGAGCGAGTGGGATGACCCCTGTGACACCCCACCATCACACAGACAACAAGGTGACACGTGAAAATGCGCAGAACTTCCATAAACCACATATTACCAAAAACACAGGTTAATTTAAACCATTTGCGGAAAGACATATAAAAGAAAACTATTATATTCAGATCCTCATCCTGTAAGGAAACATGTTATATAAACATACACAAGCCTTGATATAAGTTCACAGCTTACAGAAACCAGTTGGCTTCCCAGCACATGAGTTCATCACCTATTTATATGTACATAACAAGCCACATAAGGTCAACAACAGGATGAATAAGAGTACAAAAACTATACATCATGAAACGTCATCAAAACACCTCTGAGGACTTGAGAGTACAAGGATGACTCTAGGACTCTACTACAAAACACCAAAACATGCATCATGTCCATCTCTTGCCTTCTACTGATCCTCTTCTTGCTGCTCAGCCACAACCTCACGACCACCACGTCTAGTACGATCACCTAAAAAGGTTGTAGACCAGTGGGGTGAGACACACAGTCCCAACGAGAAACATAACTCCCCGCCAAAACTATAAAACTCTAGAAAGCTTAAAGTAAGAAAAGTAGATAACTGATATAAGTGGATTATATGAGCATCGTACTGAGTAGAACTTACTATATCATCCATCTTACCAAGATTACAGGAGGCATATAACCTAATTTTCTTTATGGAACATGATTGACAAGATAAGATTTATAAGATCTTATCACAAAACATAAGGAACGTATAAGTAACTGCAAGGTATAACAAGATCAACTACACAAGCAAGGTCTCAACCAATGTTCCATATTTGTACTAAGAAATAAACACTATTCGGCTGAATTACATATTATTATACCCTGAGCAAGTGAGCCAAACCGCTCAGATCCAACCGACGGCTGTGAAACCCAGAGTCGGTGCCATTCAAGGTCAATGGAAGAGCTGGACTCCACAACCTATCCTCCTCATAGTCAGTTCATGAGAACCAAAGTAGGACCGCAGTCTCATGCTTAAGTGGCCTCAGCCACAGGGTCAGCTCTGCAAGCTACCCATAACTCTAGCCCACCTTGGTACAGGTCTCAGCGCTAGTAAAACTTGAGCCATAGACCTGTTCACCGTGCTCTAAGCCATGAACACATTCATGCTCTTTCACATATCTTGAGCCATGGGCCTGTTCACCATGATCCATATATCCTGAGTCTACAACCACAGTTGCACTCAAATCCTCCTATTTTCGGCTAGGAGAAACCCCACATATTCAACAATATACGCTCTGGGTTAACCCACAGGAGAACCCGTTTCACCATCACCAGCTACTGACGATGATGGATCTATGGCCAGGGCAAACTACATGTTCAGTTCCACTCTAATTATTTAGTATATTTTAAGTGGATTATTGAGGCAACCAAGTTGTAAAACATACAAATATTGAGTTACATTATCATTGCAATCATCACATTATCCTGGGATCTCAATCCCTCATCACAGAAAACCACTACCTCTTAAGGCATCATCATCAGTTGGGATAACAATCCCTTATCTCATCATCAGAGGATAACACCTTACTAGGCACTCAACCTTCATCAGGTCCTCAAACCTATCTTACCATACTGGTGATGCATGTTATCTCATGAACAAGAGTTATCATCATGATACAGTGTCATTCAAATAGATGTGCCTCATATCTCTTACCCGGCAATGAGTTCATCTTGTAACCTGCATGGTTAGTATAAAAGAGAGATCTTTTAAAATCACTAGGCATACAACTCCACTGTTTATCATGTCATCAGGTTCTATTATATCAATCACATTACTTACTATCAAAACGTGGGCATCTCTTTATGCTTTCATATACATAAACTATCATCATACTATCTTTATTTGACATTACTTTTAAGCATCCAAAAAGTCATTGGTTTACAAACCATTATCCATTTCACATTATCAACAAAGATGTGACTATAAGATAAAGAACCATAAACTAGGTTTTCCAGGTTAGACCTATCCCTCACCAAAGATGCCTGCTACTCTCACTAGAAGTGTGACGGGTAGGGTGCTCCTCACTACAGATGGTATCCGGCAAGGTCATACCCTCACCAAAAGATAAACGGATAGGGTTTCAAACCCTAAAGCACATGTTACCATGAAGGCCAACCAAACTGCACTCTAACTGCACTAGAGAGAAGCTAGCACAGAGGTGTGTCATGCAGCTAGAACTAGAGGAGGGTGTGTCATGCACAAGGGACAACCTCCATAGATCAAGGCACTCTATCACCCACAGCATCAAACCATATCATCCATGAGCATGGTAGCATCATATCGGCCAACCTTTACAGGCACCTATTAGGGTTTCACCATACAAACACCATAACGGGCACCAAGCCACCGAGGCTCATCTCCACTTCATCATATTGGCCATGACCAAACTCAAGGCAAGGGGGTATTGGGCAACCTCTCCCCAGAGGGTATTGTGCAGAGCACTAGGTCTAAGGTGTATCGCCCAAGCTCACTACCTAGGTCAAGAGGGCCATATTGGACACCAAGTCAACAACACAACTTGATGTATCGGCCAAGAGTTAAACCCTAGACAAAGAGGTGTCAGATAGCTCTACTAAAGAGCATGTCGTGCAAAGCATGAAGCATAGCTCGATAGGGTCATCATCAACCTCAAGATCACCATCTTCACAACCCTAAAAGATCAAAGGAATTGGCTCACCTCTCAACAACCAAGAGAGAGGGCTTTTACACAATCCTTTATCACAAATCGGGCATCAAGATGGATCACCACCACATGTAGGTCAACACTCCACCTAGGCTCACCTATCAAATCCATGGTGAGAGAAGGGTGTTGCTTAAGCATCTAGAGTATATACTCACCTCTAAACATCCAAGAGAGAGGGGTGTTGTCTTTAACACTAGGCCTCAAACTCACTTCTCATGACCAAGGAGAGAAAGGGGTATTGCCACCAGAGGAAACCCTCAACTATGGGTTCGGATAACTAGATCCAAATGTACATCCACATCATACCCAAAAGAGCAAACAAGATCATATATCAACAAGATCAAAGGTATAATTAAGCAAGTATATTCAACAAGTTGCATGGACGAATATGATCATATATGAACATACAACAAAAAAGGAAGGTAGTATAGTTAGGGTTATAAGTTATGTAACCCACCTTAAGCAAGCTCCTCAAGCTCCAAAGCTCCAAGCTCTAAGCTTCTAGCTCCAAAGCACACCACTTTCGGCCACCTCAAGAAAAGGAACAAAGATCATAACCACTATGGCCGAAGAGTAGGCAAGATGGAGAAGAAGATGCTGAGGAGAGAGGGAAGATGCTTACCAAGGAAGTAAGGTCCACCTAGGGTTCAGCCACCAAGCTAGAGGAAGAAGAAGAGATATCCACCAAGGGGGATCGACCACAAAGCACACCAAAGAAAGGTGTGTCGTGCACCAAAGAAGAGAAGAGCAACAAAGAGCTAAAAGTGATCCTAAGGAAGTGAAATGGAAGATATATATAGAAAATGATCAAAGGTGAACCAAGGCAAGGTGTCATCTTACTTAGGGACACTTGTCCAACGTCTTGCCACCTTGCAAACCACATACAACATGTTATGCCACCACTTATCAAGAGATCAGCCACATGTCCAAGGTATGGTGACACAACCAAAGCAAGGAGGTCAAAGGGGTCAAAGGCCGACACACACACCACTACCTTGGCTGACACACCCATGGGCGACACCCCCCATGGCCGAAAAAAGGTGCACCTACCCGATACAAAGCTCATCAAGGCAAGATAAGGCCCAAACAAGGTGAAACAAAGCCCAACAGAGCTCTACAAGGCCCAAGGCAACTCAAGAAACGAGCCCAACCCTTCCTCTCAACTATAGAGGAAGCAAAGAGAGAGAAGAGAATCTCTTAAGGTGACAAACTTGCTCATCAACCTCAAACTTAGGTTATTTTGCAAGTAGCACCTCCAACCCTCAACAAAGCACAAGCAAACCCTAATCGCTACTAAAGGTGATTAGCAAGCAACTAAGCACAAGGTTTAGGCAAAGCAAACGGGATAAGCCCAAAATGAAGGTCAGGGTCCTCACAACCCCACATGAATAGATACCACTGTGCGTACTAGGTTTGGATGTAGATTGCTTGCTAGAGTGTTCGAGGGTTGTCTACGCCCAAGAACGGGTACATAGACTGCCCACCTTATGGTTACATAGCCAGGAACTTCTTTCTCCCTGATTAGTAGAATCCTACTGTAACATCCCTGACTTGGGTTATGCTTACACCTAGATGTTTTGCTTAATGAAGTTGATTATATGCTCTCTCGTATCTCTCTAAAAGTAATTAAGGCTCAAGAGGAACTTATATTTCAATTTTAGTCCCTTTTGAATAATGTTGAAACAGTATTTTGTTAGTTTTGGACTAAAGTGCAAATTACCCAAGTTGAGGGGTTAACTTGAAAATTGTACATTATAAAATGTTCCTCATGTGTTGAAGCATCATGAGAATGAGTATGATGCAGTATTATGGCTTCTACAAGCCTGAATAACAAGAAAAAGCCTGTTGAGCAATGTTTGTGCATTAAAACCTAGTTTTAGTGTAATGTGCAATTTACCCAAAATCTAGGGTTCAATATGCAAAATACCACTTCTAGAGGGTCACTCATGATTCTTGTCATCAGGTAGAGAAAATAATTTGAGAGGGGCGCCTCATTTGAATCATTTTGAAGGAGAGAGAATCTTGATATTAAAATAATCAAGATTTAAGCATAATTGAAACCCTAATTCAATTTAATGCAAAAATAATTACATTAATTGGATTGCCCTTCAACCAAAACTATAATGGTTGAGTTTGGTTATGTTTGGACGTCATTATGCCTTGCAAAGTCAAAGTAAATATCTATGTGAGTGGAGAACCCACTAACATTAAGAAAAGAAAAAGAAATATCCACTCACTTATGGATATTATTATAATATGATTTAAGGTGCTTAGTTTGTTTTCCTTTAAATCATGGATAATTGAGAGGAATAAGAGGCAAAGAGGATAGCCTCGTCTCTAAGGAAAAGAAGGGGGCATATGGAAAGAAATTTGAGGAGATAATTCCTACTTTCTCTCTCTTAAATGAATTTTCAATAAAATTCATATATAAGCTCCTTTATCTTTGAGGTGAAGGGATAATTTCGAATCCACTTCCACTTCTTGCTTGAAAAAACGACCAAGGGAGCTTGGAGAAATAGGAGGACGACCCCCAACCTGTTGGTAAGCTTCTTGACCTTCTTTCACCTTGAATTCATGGTGGAAATCACAAAACAATGCATGATTCTTCTCTATTTCACTCCATCTTCAATCCTAGCCATTCTTTTCACTCCAAAGCTTGAGGACAAGCCTTGGGAGGGTTGCAAAAGCTTCTTCCACAATTGTGGACGTGAATATCCAAGATTTTAGGCTCAATTGAAGGTGCGTTATATAACTTGAATCCTTGAACTTTGTTATTGATTCCATATCTCGATCGATTGTTGATTCTTTCTTTATTCCCAAAATTTTATTTGGTTGATTGATGCAATCACCATGAAAATCATAGAAAGCTTCGTGGGTTTATAGCTTGATGATGATGACATCATAATAAGTACACACCTCCACAAATATCTTTTGCAAATGGTTTCAAAGTTTTGGTCCAAATGGTTTCAAAGTTTGGTGACCAAACGGTTTGCAAACCATTTGGAGGTTTGGGTTCCAAACCGTTTGGAGTGGTTGACCTTTTGAAATGGTTGACCATTTGAGGAAATATGCTGTTGTACTTGGATATGGATCCAATGGTTTCAATTGGTTTGATCTTGAAGGTTTCAATTGTGAATGATTCCTTAAATGCAAACCCTAATCGGATTGAGTGTGGAACCCTTAAGTAATTGAATCAATTTTTGGGTTGATTAGCCCAACCGGTCTCAAGACCGTTTGGAGGTCACCCAAACGGTCTCAAGACCGTTTGGAGGTCAACCATGTACATTTAGAGGTCTATGGTGGTGTATGATTGGATGGTTGAAGATCCAATGATATCAAATTGAAGTATAATCACTAGCTCAATTGATGATTAGTTCAATGACGCAAACTCTAAGTAAATTTTATAATTTTCAATGATGGGATAAGTCAAATGGTCTCAAGACCATTTGGAGATTATCCAAACAACCACAAGACCGTTTGAGGTTAGGTCATGTCATGGTTTTATGATGATCCAACAATTTCAATTGAATTAGTTCCACAATGTCAATCATTGTGGTTCTTCGATTTCAATACCCCAATTGATGGTTTCTTGATTATAAACCTTAGTTCAATTGGGTTCAAAACCATAATTGAAGGTCCTATTGAAGGGTGATTCAATGATTCAACTGAAGAACAAATCAGTAGTTCAATTGATAGAGGGTTTAATGATTGAAACCCTGAATTGATAAGTGTTGAAAGACCTTGTTGGTCCATTCGGTTTTGAGAGGGTTTGGACCAAACCGTCTCAAGACCGTTTGAGTCCAAAAGGTCTCAAGACCGTTTGGGTCCAAACGGTCTCAAGACCATTTGAGACCAAACTGTCTCAAACTGTTTGGAGACCCAAGTGGTTTCAAGTAAGAAATGTCCATACGGTTTCATTATGATTTTGCTTAAACGATTTCAAAC
Source organism: Alisma plantago-aquatica (assembly GCA_963693085.1). Classification (NCBI taxonomy): domain Eukaryota; kingdom Viridiplantae; phylum Streptophyta; class Magnoliopsida; order Alismatales; family Alismataceae; genus Alisma; species Alisma plantago-aquatica. Next base: position 390,748,010 of record OY856410.1, on the reverse strand, counting down.
CATTCAATGTCTGAGTGACTAAGACCGTTTGGGGTCTAAGTGACCAAGAATATTTGAGGTTCAATTGATCAAACCATTTGAACACCTAAGGTGACTAACGGTCAATTAACTAATTGATTATTAATGATGTAAATCAAAGGTGATTACAATGGTTGTATCTTTGAGGTACTAGGGTAATTAGTACCTTGTTGAGTGGTTAACTCTTGATGCTTATGAAAGCAATGATTTGATATGTTGTGACAAACTTTCATTCAAGTTGTTTGGACCTAATATAATTAAGATTGAAGTAATTGACATCCTAGAGAGGATGAGAAAAGAGGAATCCCTACATGAGTGACAATCATGTAATGGTTAAACCTCAACACTTTCAACATGAACATAATAAGTAATCAGGGTATGATCCTTTGTAAAGAGATCATGAAATCTTAATTGAGAAGGTTGATGAAACCCTAATCAAGGGTGTGACATGAGAAACCCTAATTAAGGGTGATGTCAAGTGAAAACCTAATTTCAGGTAATGCTATGTGAAACCCTAATGTAGGGTAATGTTATGTGAAACCCTGATATATGAGGATGTTATGTGAAACTCTAAAGTAGAGTAATGTTATGTGAAACCCATATTTATGGGAGATGCTATGTGAACCTTAATTTATAAACATGGAAAATCCTATTCCTAATAATGGAATAGTGATTAATATATTGACAAGTGTAACATCTAAAGAGGTTGATAGTGGATATCCTTATATCAATAGTTCCTAACTCAAAGATGAGTCCATATCATTAGCAATGGTTGTATTTTCTAAATACAGTGACTTGTGACCAATACATTACATGATAAATGTGATGAACTAGTGTATAAAGTATTAGGATGGGAAATACCCTAATACAAGCGAAGTGGATGAACTCAAGTAAGGTAATGGTGATGAGGGAAGTGATACATCAAAATATGATAGATATCACATCCAGCACCTCAAGTGTGATATACCTTAATGTATTTTAAATCCAATATATTTGGATGAGTGACACATGAAGTGTGTCATGTGGTGCGATTCCGCTAGTGGTGCTAACACACTACTCGATTGAATAGATGCGCCCCACGAGGTCAGAATGCACGGTGGATGGGGGTTTGCTTTCAAAATTTATAAACCTAAACTAGCTACCTACGTCTACTAAAACAACTACACCCGCAAGCACACGGGGTCGTGTCGTAGTATAGGAAGGTGGCAAGTATAGGGTCGATCCACATGGAAAAGAGGGGGCACTAGAGCTAGGTTAGTTTGGCTAGGTTCCTACTGTAGAGACTAGGGTTAAGGGTTTGAAGGTGGATTTTGATTGTTAACTAAGGATAAACAAGCAAGCAATTAAAGGCAAGAATGAAATCTACGTTAACCCTAGACTAGATTAAGGCTAAGAAAGCAAGAAAGGATTAATCTAGGTAGGAAAAGGCAATTTACACTAAAGCAAGCAATAGAGAAGCAAAAGAACAACTAAAGAACTAAACTAGCATAAACAAGGCAGGAGCAAGGAAAGAAGCTAACTAAGCAGGAAAAGAACTAATTAAGCTAAGCAAGCACAAAACTAGGGTTTTAAGCAGTGAAGAGATGTGTGGGCTGTTTAGGGGTATGAACTTATCACTTAAGTTGGGGGGTGACATGTGAACATTATGATTCCATTTAGATTATCCAAACCAAACAACAAGTTAGAGTCTAATGAATTAACCTAAGCTACTAACTGGCCATGGATATGCTAGGTTGTGTATAGGGGAACTAGTCCCTAACACCCCCTACTACCCTTATGAGGCTCAATTGGGTTAGGGATTAGGTTTAATCCAATTAGAGTCTAATCAAGTCTAGGTTTCTACATTAGACATTCCTAGGGCAATTAGGGGCCGAGGGTAGTAATGGGGGTGAAATTAGGGTTTTGGGCCCCAATTCCCCCACATTCTAGCCTTGAGAAGGCTCCATGCTAATTGCACTAGAATTATCCAATCTAGCTACTTAGATCTCTCACTTAGGCTTAGGGAGATTGATTAAGATGTAGGAAGATGGGAGGCAGCCTAGGGATCCAAGAATTGGACCTAGGGGCAAATCCCAAAATTCACACATATAAGCAATTTGCCTAAATTCTTAAGTGATTTCACACACAAACCAACAAGCAATCCATGGAGAATGAGATGCAAATAGAACATAATCATTAACAAATGGAATTACAAAGTTTACATGTCATTTCCCCCCAACATGGTATCAAAGTAACATATTTGACCCCAAACAGCCCACCTAAGGGGGGCCTAGCTACTCATGGAAATAGAAAATACAAAAAGAAAGGAGAAGAAGATGGAGGTGGCCATGGAGCTCGAAGTAGTGGTTGTCAATCCTCTCTCCAGCAGTAGCAGGTCGTCCTCTTCCTTCTTCTTGGATGGAATGGAGTGGGATGATGGTGGGAAGTGGATGGAAGGCTTAGATATGGGGGGTTATGTGGTGGAAATGGTGAAATGGAGTGGATTTTTGGTGGATTTGGAGTGGAATGGAGTGGGTGGTGATTTGGGGAGCTAGGATGGGGTAGAAGGTAGCCAAACTCGTGCCCCAGCCACCACCTAGGTATATATAGGTGTGGGGGAAGCACTAGGTTAAGTTAGGGGTAAAATGGGGAAAGCAGTGGAAAAGTGGCTGGATTCTGTGAGTAGCACGACCGTGGTGGGGTACCACGGTCGTGGTGGGCAAGGTAGGCCACGGCCGTGGTGTCTGGGGCATGGTCGTGGAAATTAAATTGCACAATGTCAGGTTGGTGGTCAAAACGACCACGGCTGTGGTGGGTCAACACGGCCGTGGTGGTGGTGGTGTGCCACGGCCGTGGTGTATGGCACGACCATGGTGGGCTTGGTGGGGGTGGTCGTGGTGCTGCTGCACGGCCATTTTGCTCTGCTGTGCCACGGCCGTTTTGTGGAGCACGGCCATGGTGTCTGCCCATTGCATGACCCTGGTGCTGTGCACGGCCGTGGTGTTCTCTGCTTCACTTGGATGTTGAGCCTGTTAATTTCTAAGTCATCTAGCACGGCCGTTCTGTGGTACCACGGCCGTGCTGGGTCCTGGGGTAGCACCTTGACTTGGATCTTTGGATTTTCTTGGACATCTTTGCTTCAACTGATCTTTGGCCACTAAGGGTAGGTTGAGGGAGCCTTGGACTTCACTTTGGGTCTCTCCAAGGGCAGAGGAACCCTAGGATCACTCCTTCTCTCTCTCTTCCATCAAGTGTGGTCCAAATGCCTGAAAAACACGCAAATGATGTCCATAAGTGCATTTTATACAAATAAGCATATTAGGGGGAATGACATGCAATCTAACAGGTATAGATGTGATTGAAGAGCAAAATAACACAAGATGAATCCCTAAAATAGGGCTGCATCACCACCCCAAACTTGAAACATACTTGTCCTCAAGTATGCTCCAACTCAATCTCTCTACAAACTTTCACAAAAAGAAATGAAAAATGCAATATAAAAGACGATTGTTGCTGAATGGGATCAAAGATGACTAAGTACATGCATCTCACCTCTCTCCTCTCCTTCTTTCACAATCCAATCATGAAAAGAGCACAAAGCATATGAACTTCAAATATAGCGCATAGAATACACAAGTTATCCATATTTCTTCCATTAAGTTCTGGGTAAACCGTTTCATGGTGGCGTTAATCAAGAATGACTAGGAGTGTTGTTTCACATTCATGCATTCAGTCTTATATCTCAAATCACACCAAATGACCCACGTGGCTGCGGAAAAGGGTAAAATGAGCTAAGTTTGATGTTTCCTAGCTCAATGGGTATGAAAGTGGAAGAAATGGTTGCGGTAAGATTTTTGGAGTGTTTTTACACACTCATCTTTTCTTTATTTGAATGCTCTTAAACAGGAGCATCCTTTTATTTTATTCTGCTTTTCTTTTTCTTTTCTTTTCTTTTTCTTGCCCTTGGTGTAGATAGGGCATATGGTGGGTAGAGTGAAGGGAGAGATAAAGGTATGGCCACCCCAAACTTTTAGAGGTGGCCAAGGCTGATTATGTGCACTAGGGCATCTTTTTATGAGGCGGAGGGGTATGAAGATGATGGGAGAAGAATCAGATCAAAGAGGGGTCATTGGTATGATTTTCCACATAAGACATCCTGCATGAGAATCAATCCAACACTTCATCCAAGATATCACACCACATGAATGAACAAAATGAAATTGATATATCAAACAAGTAATTCCACAAACACTAAGCGTTCAAAGCTTGCTCAATTTCACAATTCAACCAATTCAATCACAATCCTAAGAGAGGTGATGAACATGTAAAAAGTCAAACATTGATACCACTTAGCAACAAACAATGGCGATTCACTTGCATTTGTCAAAGGTCAACATTTTAGTTCAAAACAGTAGAGATTGGGTCAAAACACAATTTTTAGACAAGAAGTTCCAAATTTGGGCAAAATTGGCCAAAATGGTGCCAAGTTGCTTTCAATCACATCTAAGCCTAAATTATTGAACTTAAAGCAGCAAACAAGCAAATCCTAACTAAAACATGCAAAAATTACCAAAAATCTACATGATATGCAATGCATGGCAAAAGAGCAAAATTTTTGAAATTACACAAAAAATGACAATAAGGTAAACTACATGGAATGCATGTATGCAAAGCAGTAAAATTCTAGACTAGATAGCAGGACAAGCAAAAGAAATGAAAAACAACAAACAAAAAGTAAAATAGCAAATGAGATGCAAAAATGAGTGAAAGAAGAATAAGGGCATACCGCCCTACCACCCCAAACTTTTGAACCATGATGTCCTCAGCATGACACTAAAGTCTAGGGTGATAGGGTAGATGATCACTGCGGAGGTGGTGGAGGTGCTCCTCCCTGTCTATAGTAGGCGCCTCTGTAGTCTGACTGTGGAGGCGGATAGCTGTCCTGAAAAGCTGATAAAGAACTCCACCAGTCTTCACCCCACTGTGGGTTCCTCTGGGCCTGGGCATTGTGAAACTGATAAAGGTGGTTGACCTGGTAATGCATATGCTGGTGGTCCAACCACATGGCATCCTGTGTCCTCTGAAAGCCCTCCTGTGCCTGTAGAATTCTGTACTGCGTCGCCTGAATGCCCTCCAACTGTGCATGGATGGTACTCATATCATATGCATTCACTGAAGGCTGCTGTGGCTCTGACGCTCCCATTCTTTCTTCTTTGTGCCTCACCCGTCTTGCCGCTCTCTCCTCTGCCGTCTGCCTCTTCTCTGCCACCTATGAAGGCTCTCCTGGACTCCCTGCAAACCTCACCTCAGGGATTGCCTCTCCCCTGGGGTTCTCCTCCTCATACCTCCTCAACTTTTCCAGAAAATCTGGCGATGGTCCAAACTGTGCCATGAGGGGATGAGTATGGTAAGACAACTCCAATGTGACTCCTGGGTAGGGTGGGGTTATTTGGTACATGATCTTCTGATCCGTAACTGTAATCATGGATGAGCGGGCCAGGCAGTGCAAATCAACCAACTTGCTACCCTCTGCCTTCATATATCCTGTCATGTCATGCCCCAAGGCAGTGGCAATAGATGTTACAATCCCTCCCATTACAAAAGGATTTGTGCTCTTGGATGGGATTGTCCTCATGTGATCAATCAATAACGCCCCCAGGTTCACATGTCTCTCCTTTGCTATCCAACCAAGCTCAATGTATGTCTCCTGCTGCAGTGTCAGTATTTCATAAAGCCCCAATTTTTCCATCAATTCTTGAAAACAGACAAAGAACCCCATTGCCTCCATTAACGCTTGGCATGCAAATTGAGTAGCTAATACTCTGCGTGTCAGGCACCCAGGGTGCTTGGGCTCCTTTTCCCTGTCTGTGGTAACCTCTGGCTGTGAAAGCGGGCGCTGTGGTGGCCTTGGTTGCTGCTCAACTTCAGGCATCTCAGTATCATCTTCATCATGTAAAATGAGGCGTCGACGTGGTCGTCATTGTGGCTCGGGTTGCGGCTGTGCCGCGGAGGAGACGGACGGTCGTGCGGCCGAAACTGACGGTCACGCAGCTGAGGCGGAAGGTCTCTCGGATGAGACAGAGTGTCCGGAGGCAGACGACGGTGGCTGCGACGAAGATGGTGCCCCCCGCTGTGGCTGTACGGAGGCTTCTTCAGTAAAAGACTCCACCGTGGCATCCAATTCCGCCTCCGTCAACTGGGGGTGGTTGTTTCTTGGCTTCCTTTGGTAGGGGATGACACCCCTAGTCTTCTCTACTGCCTTCCTTGCAAACTTCTTCATTCTTGCTCGAAAATGGAGGTAGAATTAGAAAAATTCGGATTTCTCCGAAGAACGGGGCTGTTGGGGCGGAATGGAGAGAAAGTGGTGCGTTTGTGGATGGAAATGGGTGGGATCTAGAGATTACGGTAGTGGAAATGGTAGGGGAGTGATTGGGAATGGTTTGGGGGTGATTTGGTGAGGATTCGATGGCTGGAGGAGGCGGGCGGAGTGCTGCACGGGTGCTAGGGCGCGGAGCACGGCCGTTCTGTTCTTCGGAGAAATGAGCAAGTGAAAAGAAGGTTTGCAAAAATTGATTTAAATCTGCTGGAATCGGGCTGCTGCACAGCCGTGCTGCGCGGCACGACTGCGGTGGCTTCTTGTACCACGGCCGTGCTGCCTTGCACGGCCGTTCTGCCCTGGTTCAAAACTTAGTCGATTTTCTGAATTTTCTGATCATTTCCTTGTAGAATGTGAGTGCACCACCACGTCCGTGTTGATGTACCACGGCCGTTTTGGGCACTATAACAGCAGTAGGAGACTCGAATCTTGTTTAAATCATCAAAAATAGGTCTCAAGTTGATATTCTGTTGATTCTTTGTCAAACTTTCATCTATTCGTCTTCACTTCACTCTGTTCTCACCTGCACATATCAAAACTATACAAAAACGATAAAAAACGAGTGTGTGTGTGCTTTCTTGGAAAAAAAGTAAAAACAAAGAAAAAGTGTCAAAAATGCAGTCTGGGTCAAAAATTCCCAAACCTAGGTGGGTTGCCTCCCACAAGCGCTGAGTTTTTTGCCTTCAGCTAGGCTTCTTGGTGATTCTTCAAATTTCATCCGTTTGGCATTCTCATGTGTCCATTCTTGCAAAACATGCATCCTTCCTTTGCACTCAATCTATTTTCCTCATCCCTTTGATCACAATAATCATCATTAACTTCTTCACCTTGATGTCCTTCTCTCAAATGCCCATTTGGACTTGTGAAGTGATCATGTCCAATATCCCTATCTCGGACTCGCCGGGTTAGGATCCTGTACATGTTGATCTTGATCTTCATGTCCATAAATGAGACTGTCATGGTGCCACTACGTACATGAATGTCGGCATCAGCTGTAGATAAGAACGGCCTCCCCAAGATGATGGGAATCTTCCTATCCTCCGGCTCCATATCAAGTACAATGAAATCCGCCGGGAACACCGTGCCTTTTTCCTTGTCTATCATCACCAAGACATCATCCACTCTACCTCTAGGCACTTTTATGGATCTATCCGCCAACTGGAGAGTGCAATGTGCCGGCTTCAACCTGCCTAAGCCCAACTCAACATAGACATGATATGGCATCAAATTCACACTAGATCCCAAATCAAGCAAGGACCTATCTATGCAATGTCCCCCTATGTAACTAGGTATGAGTGGGGCTCCTGGGTCCTTTCTCTTCACGGGAAGTGAGTGTTGTATGATGGAGCTCACATGTTCATTCAGTCTCACCTTCTTTGGAATCCTCCCCGTTGACCTTCTTTTCATAGTGCATAGGTTCTTGAGGAACTTGGCATATGATGGGATTTGCTTGATAGCATCCAAAAGTAGAATGTTCATCTTTACTTGGCGAAACACCTCAAGAATGTCAACATTGTGCTTTTGCCTCCTTTTCAACTCCGGTGGCTCATCTAGTGCTTCTACAAATGAAGGATCACTAGTTTTTGCCGCACTTTCATGAACATGAGGCGGAACACTAGGGATGGTAGGACCTGCAAAAGGGGTATGTGGCGGATCACATGGAATCCCAAACACAACATGCGGTATCACAACATCATCTTCGGTAATATCAATCACAATATCACCACTTGGCTTCCTTTGCTTTGCTTTATCAACCTTTCTTTGACTTGCGGGCTGCTCAAGAGTTTTCCCACTCCTTAGAACTGTCATAGCACTACCTTGCTCATGGTGAAGAGGGGGAGCATGTTGTGGCTGTGGAGGAGGTGGATGTGACACTTGGGGTTGAAATTGAGGTGGAGAAGGGAATTGAGGGGGGTGAGAGAATTGGGGTTGGAAAGTGAAGTTTTGGGAGATTTGAGGTAAGGGAGGTGGTGGAGGGGTGTAAGGCTGGGAATAGCCTCCGAATGAGTGAATGGGGTGTACTTGCATGGGGGGTGGACTATAGAAATATTGAGAGGAGGGCATGGGTCCATTTGCTTCATGGTGGCTCACAAGGGGTCTTGAAGACAAATTTTCCTCTTGGAGAGCGATTATAGAAGATAACTGCTCTATTCTCTCTTCTAACCTTGCAACATCCCTTTGAACATCATCAAACACTTTTAATCTGGATATAACCTCTTCCTCAAACCTTGTGCTGTATGTAGGGCTTTGTGGTTCCTGGTAACTATAGGAGTGAGGTGTCTTCTTTTCTTCCCCATAGAACTCAATAGAATTGACCGGGTGGCAAGGAGCATTTGTCACCTGGTTCTTCATGAAGTTCACCATGTCACCAAGAATCTTCATCACTTGTGGGCTTGAGTCATCATGAGTAGGGGGTGTCACACCAAAGGCATACCCTCTTTCATTCATCATGCTAGAAGCTCGAATTCTTGATCCTTCAGCCAACTGCTCAAACAAAGGCCATATCTCCTCAGGTGGCCTAGCCATGAAAACTCCTCCACAAGAAGAGTCCACTGTGTCTTGGTCCTTTAGAGACAAACCAGAGTAGAATGATTGAACTAGCTGCCACAAAGGGATCTCATGGTGCGGGCACTCTCTCAACAGCTTCTTGAATCTCTCCCATGCATCATGAAACTGCTCACTGCCCATTTGGCTAAAACTTGTCACGGAACGCCGCATTTGTGTCAACCTTGCAATAGAGTAGAACTGTCTCAAGAAAGCATTCTTCATTGTTTCCCAACTCATGATGTCCTTTCTTGAGTCATACCAGTCTTTAGCTCTATCTTTGAGGGAGAAGGAGAACAAGGTCAACTGAATTGTATCATCACTAGCCGTCGACGTCCTGAAGGTGGAGCATACTTCAAGAAAGGAGTCCAAGTGCTTATAGGGGTTCTCACTCTCTGAGCCGTAGAAGATGGGCAAGAACCCAAGAAGACCTAGAGGAATAGAGAATTGCTCCCCTGGCATTTGATCAACCCTGCTAGCAATTGGCGATTTGTAGTTGCTAGGCATGAAGTAGTCTTGAAGCGGCTTGTGAGGTGCATTTTGGTCTTCCATCTTATTTCCTTCCGAATGGCTTGTCACATGCATAAAGCACAACCAAACAAAAGAAATCAAGTTAGTAAACCAATATACACAAGAAATGCAAAGAAAAATGAATAAAGAATAGAAATGATGAGGGCAGTAGGAAAAGTCAAAGAAAAACTAACTAGCTAGGCCGAGCGCCTCTATTCCCCGGCAACGGCGCCAGAAAGCTTGGTGCGATTCCGCTAGTGGTGCTAACACACTACTCGATTGAATAGATGTGCCCCACGAGGTCGGAATGCACGGTGGATGGGGGTTTTCTTTCAAAATTTATAAACCTAAACTAGCTACCTACGTCTACTAAAACAACTACACCCGCAAACGCACGGGGTTGTGTCGTAGTATAGGAAGGTGGCAAGTATAGGGTCGATCCACAGGGAAAAGAGGGGGCACTAGAGCTAGGTTAGTTTGGCTAGGTTCCTACTGCAGAGACTAGGGTTAAGGGTTTGAAGGTGGATTTTGATTGTTAACTAAGGATAAACAAGCAAGCAATTAAAGGCAAGAATGAAATCTACGTTAACCCTAGACTAGATTAAGGCTAAGAAAGCAAGAAAGGATTAATCTAGGTAGGAAAAGGCAATTTACACTAAGGCAAGCAATAGAGAAGCGAAAGAACAACTAAAGAACTAAACTAGCATAAACAAGGCAAGAGCAAGGCAAGAAGCTAACTAAGCAGGAAAAGAACTAATTAAGCTAAGCAAGAACAAAACTAGGGTTTTAAGCAGTGAAGAGATGTGTGGGCTGTTTAGGGGTATGAACTTATCACTTAAGTTGGGGGGTGACATGTGAACATTATGATTCCATTTAGATTATCCAAACCAAACAACAAGTTAGAGTCTAATGAATTAACCTAAGCTACTAACTGGCCATGGATATGCTAGGTTGTGTATAGGGGAACTAGTCCCTAACACCCCCTACTACCCTTACGAGGCTCAATTGGGTTAGGGATTAGGTTTAATCCAATTAGAGTCTAATCAAGTCTAGGTTTCTACATTAGACATTCCTAGGGCAATTAGGGGCCGAGGGTAGTAATGGGGGTGAAATTAGGGTTTTGGGCCCCAATTCCCCCACATTCTAGCCTTGAGAAGGCTCCATGCTAATTGCACTAGAATTATCCAATCTAGCTACTTCGATCTCTCACTTAGGCTTAGGGAGATTGATTAAGATGTAGGAAGATGGGAGGCAGCCTAGGGATCCAAGAATTGGACCTAGGGGCAAATCCCAAAATTCACACATATAAGCAATTTGCCTAAATTCTTAAGTGATTTCACACACAAACCAACAAGCAATCCATGGAGAATGAGATGCAAATAGAACATAATCATTAACAAATGGAATTACAAAGTTTACATGTCATTTTCCCCCAACATGGTATCAAAGTAACATATTTGACCCCAAACAGCCCACCTAAGGGGGGCCTAGCTACTCATGGAAATAGAAAATACAAAAAGAAAGGAGAAGAAGATGGAGGTGGCCACGGAGCTCGAAGTAGTGGTTGTCAATCCTCTCTCCAGCAGTAGCAGGTCGTCCTCTTCCTTCTTCTTGGATGGAATGGAGTGGGATGATGGTGGGAAGTGGATGGAAGGCTTAGATATGGGGGGTTATGTGGTGGAAATGGTGAAATGGAGTGGAGTTTTGGTGGATTTGGAGTGGAATGGAGTGGGTGGTGATTTGGGGAGCTAGGATGGGGTAGAAGGTAGCCAACCTCGTGCCCCAGCCGCCACCTAGGTATATATAGGTGTGGGGGAAGCACTAGGTTAAGTTAGGGGTAAAATGGGGAAAGCAGTGGAAAAGTGGCTGGATTCTGTGAGTAGCACGGCCGTGGTGGGGTACCACGGTCGTGGTGGGCAGGGTAGGCCACGGCCGTGGTGTATGGGGCATGGTCGTGGGAATTAAATTGCACAATGTCAGGTTGGTGGTCAAAACGGCCACGGCTGTGGTGGGTCAACACGGCCATGGTGGTGGTGGTGTGCCATGGCCGTGGTGTATGGCACGACCATGGTGGGCTTGGTGGGGGTGGTCGTGGTGCTGCTGCACGACCATTTTGCTCTGCTGTGCCACGGCCATTTTGTGGAGCACGGCCATGGTGTCTGCCCATTGCACGACCGTGGTGTTGTGCACGGCCGTGGTGTTCTCTGCTTCACTTGGATGTTGAGCCTGTTAATTTCTAAGTCATCTAGCACGGCCGTTCTGTGGTACCACGGCCGTGCTGGGTCCTGGGGCAGCACCTTGACTTGGATCTTTGGATTTTCTTGGACATCTTTGCTTCAACTGATCTTTGGCCACTAAGGGTAGGTTGAGGGAGCCTTGGACTTCACTTTGGGTCTCTCCAAGGGTAGAGGAACCCTAGGATCACTCCTTCTCTCTCTCTTCCATCAAGTGTGGTCCAAATGCCTGAAAAACACGCAAATGATGTCCATAAGTGCATTTATACAAATAAGCATATTAGGGGGAATGACATGCAATCTAACAGGTATAGATGTGATTGAAGAGCAAAATAACACAAGATGAAGCCCTAAAATAGGGCTGCATCACCACCCCAAACTTGAAACATACTTGTCCTCAAGTATGCTCCAACTCAATCTCTCTACAAACTTTCACAAAAAGAAATGACAAATGCAATATAAAAGACGATTGTTGCTGAATGGGATCAAAGATGACTAAGTACATGCATCTCACCTCTCTCCTCTCCTTCTTTCACAATCCAATCATGAAAAGAGCACAAAGCATATGAACTTCAAATATAGCGCATAGAATACACAAGTTATCCATATTTCTTCCATTAAGTTCTGGGTAAACCGTTTCATGGTGGCGTTAATCAAGAATGACTAGGAGTGTTGTTTCACATTCATGCATTCAGTCTTATATCTCAAATCACACCAAATGACCCACGTGGCTGCGGAAAAGGGTAAAATGAGCTAAGTTTGATGTTTCCTAGCTCAATGGGTATGAAAGTGGAAGAAATGGTTGCGGTAAGATTTTTGGAGTGTTTTTACACACTCATCTTTTCTTTATTTGAATGCTCTTAAACAGGAGCATCCTTTTATTTTATTCTGCTTTTCTTTTTCTTTTCTTTTCTTTTTCTTGCCCTTGGTGTAGATAGGGCATATGGTGGGTAGAGTGAAGGGGGAGATAAAGGTATGGCCACCCCAAACTTTTAGAGGTGGCCAAGGCTGATTATGTGCACTAGGGCATCTTTTTATGAGGCGGAGGGGTATGAAGATGATGGGAGAAGAATCAGATCAAAGAGGGGTCATTGGTATGATTTTCCACATAAGACATCCTGCATGAGAATCAATCCAACACTTCATCCAAGATATCACACCACATGAATGAACAAAATGAAATTGATATATCAAACAAGTAATTCCACAAACACTAAGCGTTCAAAGCTTGCTCAATTTCACAATTCAACCAATTCAATCACAATCCTAAGAGAGGTGATGCACATGTAAAAAGTCAAACATTGATACCACTTAGCAACAAACAATGGCGATTCACTTGCATTTGTCAAAGGTCAACATTTTAGTTCAAAACAGTAGAGATTGGGTCAAAACACAATTTTAGACAAGAAGTTCCAAATTTGGGCAAAATTGGCCAAAATGGTGCCAAGTTGCTTTCAATCACATCTAAGCCTAAATTATTGAACTTAAAGCAGCAAACAAGCAAATCCTAACTAAAACATGCAAAAATTACCAAAAATCTACATGATATGCAATGCATGGCAAAAGAGCAAAATTTTTGAAATTACACAAAAAATGACAATAAGGTAAACTACATGGAATGCAGGTATGCAAAGCAGTAAAATTCTAGACTAGATAGCAGGACAAGCAAAAGAAATGAAAAACAACAAACAAAAAGTAAAATAGCAGATGAGATGCAAAAATGAGTGAAAGAAGAATAAGGGCATACCGCCCTACCACCCCAAACTTTTGAACCATGATGTCCTCAGCATGACACTAAAGTCTAGGGTGATAGGGTAGATGATCACTGCGAAGGTGGTGGAGGTGCTCCTCCCTGTCTGTAGTAGGCGCCCCAGTAGTCTGACTGTGGAGGCGGATAGCTGTCCTGAAAAGCTGATAAAGAACTCCACCAGTCTTCACCCCACTGTGGGTTCCTCTGGGCCTGGGCATTGTGAAACTGATAAAGGTGGTTGACCTGGTAATGCATATGCTGGTGGTCCAACCACATGGCATCCTGTGTCCTCTGAAAGCCCTCCTGTGCCTGTAGAATTCTGTACTGCGTCGCCTGAATGCCCTCCAACTGTGCATGGATGGTACTCATATCATATGCATTCACTGAAGGCTGCTGTGGCTCTGACGCTCCCATTCTTTCTTCTCTGTGCCTCACCCGTCTTTCCTCTCTCTCCTCTGCCATCCGCCTCTGCTCTGCCACCTGTGAAGGCTCTCCTGGACTCCCTGCAAACCTCACCTCAGGGATTGCCTCTCCCCTGGGGTTCTCCTCCTCATACCTCCTCAACTTTTCCAGAAAATTTGGCGATGGTCCAAACTGTGCCATGAGGGGATGAGTATGGTAAGGCAACTCCAATGTGACTCCTGGGTAGGGTGGGTTGATTTGGTACATGATCTTCTGATCCGTAACTGTAATCATGGATGAGCGGGCTAGGCAGTGCAAATCAACCAACTTGCTACCCTCTGCCTTCATATATCCTGTCATGTCATGCCCCAAGGCAGTGACAATAGATGTTACAATCCCTCCCATTACAAAAGGATTTGTGCTCTTGGATGGCATTGTCCTCATGTGATCAATCAATAACGCCCCCAGGTTCACATGTCTCTCCTTTGCTATCCAACCAAGCACAAAAAGATCTTTGTTGGTGCAGCTGCCTTGATTTTCATACCTGCCAAAGATGGTGTTTGCCAACACCTTCTGAACATAGCGGAGAAATGGGATATGAATACCACTTGTCTTTGATTTCCATGCTATAAATGTACTTTGGCCAATGAAACACTTCCACATGGCTTGATATGTAGAACTAGAGTCATTTTCTGTCCTCCCTCCATCTAGGAGAGCAGCCATCTCTCCACTTGGGGAAAAAATCTAATTTAACATCTCTGAGGTTATCTTCCACCTCTTGTCCCCAATCGTTACCTTAATTGCATTCTCACCATCATTGGTTGCTTTCTCTAGTGTGGCGAAGAACTGCTGCGTCAGCTCAATGTATGTCTCCTGCTGCAGTGTCAGTATTTCATAAAGCCCCAATTTTCCCATCAATTCTTGAAAACAGACAAAGAACCCCATTGCCTCCATTAACGCTTGGCATGCAAATTGAGTAGCTAACACTCTGCGTGTCAGGCTCCCAGGGTGCTTGGGCTCCTTTGCCCTGTCTGTGGTAACCTCTGGATGTGAAAGCGGGCGCTGTGGTGGCCTTGGTTGCTGCTCAACTTCAGGCATCTCAGTATCATCTTCATCATGTAAAATGAGGCGTCGACGTGGTCGTCATTGTGGCTCAGGTTGCGGCTGTGCCGCGGAGGAGACGGATGGTCGTGCGGCCGAAACTGACGGTCACGCAGCTGAGGCGGAAGGTCTCTCGGATGAGACAGAGTGTCGGGAGGCAGACGACGGTGGCTGCGACGAAGATGGTGCCCCCCGCTGTGGCTGTACGGAGGCTTCTTCAGCAAAAGACTCCACCGTGGCATCCAATTCCGCCTCCGTCAACTGGGGGTGGCTGTTTCTTGGCTTCCTTTAGTAGGGGATGACACCCCTAGTCTTCTCTACTGCCTTCCTTGCAAACTTCTTCATTCTTGCTCGAAAATGGAGGTAGAATTAGAAAAATTCGGATTTCTCCGAAGAACGGGGCTGTTGGGGCGGAATGGAGAGAAAGTGGTGCGTTTGTGGATGGAAATGGGTGGGATCTGGAGATTACGGTAGTGGAAATGGTAGGGGAGTGATTGGGAATGGTTTGGGGGTGATTTGGTGAGGATTCGATGGCTGGAGGAGGCGGGCGGAGTGCTGCACGGGTGCTAGGGCGCGGAGCACGACCGTTCTGTTCTTCGGAGAAATGAGCAAGTGAAAAGAAGGTTTGCAAAAATTGATTTAAATCTGCTGGAATCGGGCTGCTGCACAGCCGTGCTGCGCGGCACGACCGCAGTGGCTTCTTGTACCACGGCCGTGCTGCCTTGCACGGCCGTTCTGCCCTGGTTCAAAACTTAGTTGATTTTCTGAATTTTCTGATCATTTCCTTGTTGAATGTGAGTGCACCACCACGTCCGTGTTGATGTACCACGGCCGTTTTGGGCACTATAACAGCAGTAGGAGACTCGAATCTTGTTTAAATCATCAAAAATAGTTCTCAAGTTGATATTCTGTTGATTCTTTGTCAAACTTTCATCTATTCGTCTTCACTTCACTCTGTTCTCACCTGCACATATCAAAACTATACAAAAACTATCAAAAACGAGTGTGTGTGTGTGCTTTCTTGGAAAAAAAAGTAAAAACAAAGAAAAAGTATCAAAAATGCAGTCTGGGTAAAAAATTCCCAAACCTAGGTGGGTTGCCTCCCACAAGCACTGAGTTTTTTGCCTTCAGCTAGGCTTCTTGGTGATTCTTCAAATTTCATCCGTTTGGCATTCTCATGTGTCCATTCTTGCAAAACATGCATCCTTCCTTTGCACTCAATCTGTTTTCCTCATCCCTTTGATCACAATAATCATCATTAACTTCTTCACCTTGATGTCCTTCTCTCAAATGCCCATTTGGACTTGTGAAGTGATCATGTCCAATATCCCTATCTCGGACTCGCCGGGTTAGGATCCTGTACATGTTGATCTTGATCTTCATGTCCATAAATGAGACTGTCATGGTGCCACTACGTACATGAATGTCGGCATCAGCTGTAGATAAGAACAGCCTCCCCAAGATGATGGGAATCTTCCTATCCTCCGGCTCCATATCAAGTACAATGAAATCCGCCGGGAACACCGTGCCTTTTTCCTTGTCTATCATCACCAAGACATCATCCACTCTACCTCTAGGCACTTTTATGGATCTATCCGCCAACTGGAGAGTGCAATGTGCCGGCTTCAACCTGCCTAAGCCCAACTCAACATAGACATGATATGGCATCAAATTCACACTAGATCCCAAATCAAGCAAGGACCTATCTATGCAATATCCCCCTATGTAACTAGGTATGAGTGGGGCTCCTGGGTCCTTTCTCTTCACGGGAAGTGAGTGTTGTATGATGGAGCTCACTTGTTTATTCAGTCTCACCTTCTTTGGAATCCTCCCCGTTGACCTTCTTTTCATAGTGCATAGGTTCTTGAGGAACTTGGCATATGATGGGATTTGCTTGATAGCATCCAAAAGTGGAATGTTCATCTTTACTTGGCGAAACACCTCAAGAATGTCAACATTGTGCTTTTGCCTCCTTTTCAACTCCGGTGGCTCATCTAGTGCTTCTACAAATGAAGGATCACTAGTTTTTGCCGCAATTTCATGAACATGAGGCGGAACACTAGGGATGGTAGGACCTACAAAAGGGGTATGTGGCGGATCACATGGAATCCCAAACTCAACATGCGGTATCACAACATCATCTTCGGTAATATCAATCACAGTATCACCACTTGGCTGCCTTTGCTTTGCTTTATCAACCTTTCTTTGACTTGCGGGCTGCTCAAGAGTTTTCCCACTCCTTAGAACTGTCACATCACTACCTTGCTCATGGTGAAGAGGGGGAGCATGTTGTGGCTGTGGAGGAGGTGGATGTGACACTTGGGGTTGAAATTGAGGTGGAGAAGGGAATTGAGGGGGGTGAGAGAATTGGGGTTGGAAAGTGAAGTTTTGGGAGATTTGAGGTAAGGGAGGTGGTGGAGGGGTGTAAGGCTGGGAATAGCCTCGGAATGAGTGAATGGGGTGTACTTGCATGGGGGGTGGACTATAGAAATATTGAGAGGAGGGCATGGGTCAAGTTGCTTCATGGTGGCTCACAAGGGGTCTTGAAGACAAATTTTCCTCTTGGAGAGCGATTATAGAAGATAGATGCTCTATTCTCTCTTCTAACCTTGCAACATCCCTTTGAACATCATCAAACACTTTTAATCTGGATAGAACCTCTTCCTCAAACCTTGAGCTGTATGTAGGGCTTTGTGGTTCCTGGTAACTATAGGAGTGAGGTGTCTTCTTTTCTTCCCCATAGAACTCAATAGAATTGACCGGGTGGCAAGGAGCATTTGTCACCTGGTTCTTCATGAAGTTCACCATGTCACCAAGAATCTTCATCACTTGTGGGCTTGAGTCATCATGAGTAGGGGGTGTCACACCAAAGGCATACCCTCTTTCATTCATCATGCTAGAAGCTCGAATTCTTGATCCTTCAGCCAACTGCTCAAACAAAGGCCATATCTCCTCAGGTGACCTAGCCATGAAAACTCCTCCACAAGAAGAGTCCACTGTGTCTTGGTCATTTAGAGACAAACCAGAGTAGAATGATTGAACTAGCTGCCACAAAGGGATCTCATGGTGCGGGCACTCTCTCAACAGCTTCTTGAATCTCTCCCATGCATCATGAAACTGCTCACTGCCCATTTGGCTAAAACTTGTCATGGAACGCCGCATTTGTGTCAACCTTGCAATAGAGTAGAACTGTCTCAAGAAAGCATTCTTCATTGTTTCCCAACTCATGATGTCCTTTCTTGAGTCATACCAGTCTTTATCTCTATCTTTGAGGGAGAAGGAGAACAAGGTCAACTGAATTGTATCATCACTAGCCGTCGACGTCCTGATGGTGGAGCATACTTCAAGAAAGGAGTCCAAGTGCTTATAGGGGTTCTCACTCTCCGAGCCGTAGAAGATGGGCAAGAACCCAAGAAGACCTGGAGGAATAGAGAATTGCTCCCCTGGCATTTGATCAACCCTGCTAGCAATTGGCGATTTGTAGTTGCTAGGCATGAAGTAGTCTTGAAGCGGCTTGTGAGGTGCATTTTGGTCTTCCATCTTATTTCCTCCCGAATGGCTTGTCACATGCATAAAGCACAACCAAACAAAAGAAATCAAGTTAGTAAACCAATATACACAAGAAATGCAAAGAAAAATGAATAAAGAATAGCAATGATGAGGGCAGTAGGAAAAGTCAAAGCAAAACTAACTATCTAGGCCGAGCGCCTCTATTCCCCGGCAACGGCGCCAGAAAGCTTGGTGCGATTCCGCTAGTGGTGCTAACACACTACTCGATTGAATAGATGTGCCCCACGAGGTCGGAATGCACGGTGGATGGGGGTTTGCTTTCAAAATTTATAAACCTAAACTAGCTACCTACGTCTACTAAAACAACTACACCCGCAAGCGCACGGGGTTGTGTCGTAGTATAGGAAGGTGGCAAGTATAGGGTCGATCCACAGGGAAAAGAGGGGGCACTAGAGCTAGGTTAGTTTGGCTAGGTTCCTACTGCAGAGACTAGGGTTAAGGGTTTGAAGGTGGATTTTGATTGTTAACTAAGGATAAACAAGTAAGCAATTAAAGGCAAGAATGAAATCTACGTTAACCCTAGACTAGATTAAGGCTAAGAAAGCAAGAAAGGATTAATCTAGGTAGGAAAAGGCAATTTACACTAAGGCAAGCAATAGAGAAGCAAAAGAACAACTAAAGAACTAAACTAGCATAAACAAGGAAAGAGCAAGGCAAGAAGCTAACTAAGCAGGAAAAGAACTAATTAAGCTAAGCAAGAACAAAACTAGGGTTTTAAGCAGTGAAGAGATGTGTGGGCTGTTTAGGGGTATGAACTTATCACTTAAGTTGGGGGGTGACATGTGAACATTATGATTCCATTTAGATTATCCAAACCAAACAACAAGTTAGAGTCTAATGAATTAACCTAAGCTACTAACTGGCCATGGATATGCTAGGTTGTGTATAGGGGAACTAGTCCCTAACACCCCCTACTACCCTTACGAGGCTCAATTGGGTTAGGGATTAGGTTTAATCCAATTAGAGTCTAATCAAGTCTATGTTTCTACATTATACATTCCTAGGGCAATTAGGGGCCGAGGGTAGTAATGGGGGGTGAAATTAGGGTTTTGGGCCCCAATTCCCCCACATTCTAGCCTTGAGAAGGCTCCATGCTAATTGCACTAGAATTATCCAATCTAGCTACTTAGATCTCTCACTTAGGCTTAGGGAGATTGATTAAGATGTAGGAAGATGGGAGGCAGCCTAGGGATCCAAGAATTGGACCTAGGGGCAAATCCCAAAATTCACACATATAAGCAATTTGCCTAAATTCTTAAGTGATTTCACACACAAACCAACAAGCAATCCATGGAGAATGAGATGCAAATAGAAAATAATCATTAACAAATGGAATTAGAAAGTTTACATGTCATTTTCCCCCAACATGGTATCAAAGTAACATATTTGACCCCAAACAGCCCACCTAAGGGGGGCCTAGCTACTCATGGAAATAGAAAATACAAAAAGAAAGGAGAAGAAGATGGAGGTGGCCATGGAGCTAGAAGTAGTGGTTGTCAATCCTCTCTCCAGCAGTAGCAGGTCGTCCTCTTCCTTCTTCTTGGATGGAATGGAGTGGGATGATGGTGGGAAGTGGATGGAAGGCTTAGATATGGGGGGTTATGTGGTGGAAATGGTGAAATGGAGTGGATTTTTGGTGGATTTGGAGTGGGTGGCGATTTGGGGAGCTAGGATGGGGTAGAAGGTAGCCAACCTCGTGCCCCAGCCACCACCTAGGTATATATAGGTGCGGGGGAAGAACTAGGTTAAGTTAGGGGTAAAATGGGGAAAGCAGTGGAAAAGTGGCTGGATTCTGTGAGTAGCACGGCCGTGGTGGGTAGGGTAGGCCACGACCGTGGTGTCTGGGGCACGGTCGTGGGAATTAAATTGCACAATGTCAGGTTGGTGGTCAAAATGGCCACGTCTGTGGTGGGTCAACACGGCCGTGGTGGTGGTGGTGTGCCACGGCCGTGGTGTATGGCACGGCCATGGTGGGCTTGGTGGGGGTGGTCGTGGTGCTGCTGCATGACCGTTTTGCTCTGCTGTGCCACGACCGTTTTGTGGAGCACGGCCGTGGTGTCTGCCCATTGCACGGCCGTGGTGTTCTCTGCTTCACTTGGATGTTGAGCCTGTTAATTTCTAAGTCATCTAGCACGGCCGTTCTTTGGTACCACGTCCGTGCTGGGTCCTGGGGCAGTACCTTGACTTGGATCTTTGGATTTTCTTGGACATCTTTGCTTCAACTGATCTTTGGCCACTAAGGGTAGGTTGAGGGAGCCTTGGACTTCACTTTGGGTCTCCCAAGGGCATAGGAACCCTAGGATCACTCCTTCTCTCTCTCTTCCATCAAGTGTGGTCCAAATGCCTGAAAAACACGCAAATGATGTCCATAAGTGCATTTTATACAAATAAGCATATTAGGGGGAATGACATGAAATCTAACAGGTATAGATGTGATTGAAGAGAAAAATAACACAAGATGAAGCCCTAAAATAGGGCTGCATCATCATGTCAGTTGTTACATTCAGATGTAATGCACTTTGATAAGTGTAGGCTAATGTGCCTTATGAAAAGGTTAATCCAAATCAATATACTATGATGTAATCATATTCTGGTAAAGATGAGAGAGAAACACATACTTTGTGTTGATAATCCATTTAATGATGGATGATGAGAATAAATAAGTATGATTGAATATTTATGTTATCAATGTTGGCTCCTAGCTGTGTGGAGCAATGAGTTAAGGTTTGATCATTAATAACATGATCTTAAGAACCTAAATGGTTATTTGTGGAAAACCCTAATGGAGGGTGATAATATGTAAGGGGAATCCTAACCCTAAAAAGGGAATATAGGTATTACTTTGTGTTGCATGGTGCTGATATGAAAGCATTTTAACTATTATCATGAGAACTAACCATGCAGGTATGTTGAGACGATAAGCATAGCCAGGTATGAGCTATGATGATCTTATATTGAAAATGTTTTATAGTCCTTATAAGACTTTACATGTTTTGTTGCTTAGTGAGAGGTAATCTGAAATCAATGAGCCATGTGTGCCATATGATGTTTTAATTATTGAAATTGTTTATGGGCTTCATAAGTCATAATATGCCTTGTTGTCTTCTAAGAGGTAACAAGATATGAATTAAGCTTTGTGTGTTATGTGGAATGCTTGTATAGTAAGAATCATGCTTACCTTAGTTAAATGACCTGAAGGTATTAAGTTACCTGTTATGTGGTAACAAGTATTCTATGATGAATTAAGGGTTTGAATACCCATATTTTATAATCATGATGATGAACTTGTTATGAAATGGAAATGTGTTTGATGAGATGAGGGATTAAGATCCCAATACTTTGTTAGAAGAGTATGGCTATAGGCCATGACTCCACAAAACAATCCCATGCATTAGCTGTGTGTTCTAAGCCTAAAAAGTGTATATGTTGTGGCTATAACTCTATAATGAAGATGTCAATTTCCTCTGGCAAGTTAATTGCAACCTGACACATGATGTGTAAAATATAATCAGCTGTGTAGTGTTTTTGCATAAAGTTGAAATGTGAGAAACATTAGTTGATATTATACTTCTTAGTGTAGCGGATAAATGTTATACATGTTCTTCACATTACTTATGGGATAAGTGATATGATGCTCTATCAGGTTACAGATGCAATGTTTTAGATAAAAATAATGTTCTAATATGTTAAACAATGAATTAACTGCTGTTAAGCAATTATGATTCCTCTGTGCAAACTTATCTTATTAATCTATAATAATAATGTTTCTGGAGGAGAGTTATATCTCTCACTGGGGCAATTTTATAATTTTTTCACCCCCGTGGGAACCACATTTTTAGGTGGACGCGGACGAGGAGGCAGGAATCCTTCAGTGGGTGGAGGACAACAACAACAACAGTAGGGACAACAGTGAATTCTCAGGTGGAGACACTGGATGATATGTCTTGTATAGATGTACATAGAGTCCTATGTGTCGTCTCTATACTCTCAGGTCCTCAGAGTAGTAGTTAATGCTTTTGAGATTTTGGCTTAGTGCCTCGAGGTTTCATACTGCCTGTGTTTAGTTTAACAGAGCAGTTGATGCATGTAATCCTCAGAAAAAGATGATACAAGCCATGTACTTGTGAACCAGTATGTAATTAAGTTACTCCAGTTCTTTATAAAAGAGTTTTCCTATGTGTGGACCTCTTTGTAAAATGGTTTTAATTTTTAGTGATTTTTGGTAATCCACTACTTAGTAATCACTTCCGCTTAGTTAATAACATTTTATTCGAACGATGCGTCACACCTACAGACTCTATTTTGTTTTCTTTTCTTTGTTTTGCTTTAATTCGTGACAACCCTCTGACTAGTTCTAGCCCCTTACTTTTAATGACTATCAGTTTGGCTTATCTGACTTAAGGGTGAGATCTTAAGCATCCTAAATGTCCCCACGTCCCTATGTTCGACCATGTATATATACTTCGACCCTCTCATAAAGTTGCATAGGTTTCGAAGGATTCAAGTTATAATTTTAAAGTCCGATCCTTCCAGATCCACATCCTTTTGGAAGCGCGTTCTGGGATGATCAACTTTTTGGCACTGTTACCGGGGATGTGGTTTTCCACATTTACATGCCTAAAAGATTTTTTTCTATCACTTTTAAGCCTGTATATATGCATTGTTTTTCTTTTATTTTAAACATACTTGTCCATATATACTGAATAGATTTCCTTTTTCTTATACTTTTTCATCCATGGATCTTGCTTCTGCAAGACAAGTCATCTTGTCCACCAGTCCTCCCAAATTTTTCCACAGTCCTGACTACTGGAAAATAATTGAAAGTCGTGCCTTACAACTCGTCGAGCTATACTCACCCCACCATCGTCATATGTAGATGCTCCAACAACAAAAACTACCAGTCAACCCTCGACTCCTTTGCTATCATGGGATCAAGAACTGATTAAGGTAGTGGAGTTAGATGGAGAAAGTGTCAACGCACTCACCTCTTTAGCTCCTCATCTCCAAGAAGATGTCGATCCACTCCAATAGCTACTAGAAAGGTAGGATCATCAACTCCAAGTAGCCGCAGAGATTGCAGACCGCAGTAGAAGTCTACTTCAAACTGCTGAGCAAGGAATCATCCAAGCACATCAGTTTGATACAAAAAGTCTACAATAGGAGTGCAAGGTGAAAAAGACAGATCTTGAAAGCTTGGCTACTTAAGTCCAACATGAAGTTGTTGAACAGGAAAATAAGCTTCAAGGGCTCATCAATTAAGTTACCACGCATTTGCAAGTGCCACCGCCTTACAATGAAGACTTTAGTCATCAAGACCATTCCATTGGGTCTGAAGAGGAGTATGCCTCACCATCCGATTCATACCATCAACTGGATACATCAAGATTTTTTTGTGAAGACCAGCCCACCTGGGAAAGCCCTTCATTCTATCCAGATGACTCAGTTGATGAACAAATGGAGAATATAAATCATATGCATGAATGATTCTATGAAGATGATGATGAACACCCTTATCCTAGCCAAAATAGTCAAACTACCTCATAGCTAGAAGGCTGGGTTGGGGAAGATGAGTCAGACATTGATTCAGACTAGAGTGACATCTCTCATATTGGGATTTGTCACTTAGTTTCGAGCAGTACCCCAAACATGGTTTGGAACAATTTGTTTGATGAGGATGACGATGACTGTGCCTCTCAGTGGAGTGAATATACTGATGACGATGAGTTGGAGCAGCGTGAGCTGATGTTTACCACCATCCCTTTAAAAGGCTTGGTGGAACTCAAGGGAGAGAGATGGATGATCCACTATAACATGGATGCCGAGCATGAAGACACCCTAGACCCCACAACAGGTGACAAGCTTGGGGTAGAAAAACATCAAAAAAATTCTTTTAGGGACATTTCTTGTTCAAAAGATGATTGGATGACTTAAGAAGTACACGAATATTTATTTGAACATCCAACCTCAAGTTTAGGGATGGAGAAAGATGAGTCCTTTAGAAGACATTCAGCCTATCCCCTCCATCTCATCCTATGTCGACATCCTAAGGCCTTCTTGTTACGATTCATATCTTGAGAGGTACCTTGAAGATGATCTACTACATAATTTGTTTCAGTTCAGTCTGAGTAAATACCAGCACAAAGATGACTTCACCGAGTCAGCGACCCTTATTCCTCTTTTCCAGACTCGAGAGAGGCCACTTCACCACATATTCTGCCACTATATGGTGAGCCTGAGAAGTGAAACACAGGTAAGTCAAACCATAAAACTACATATTTAGGATCTGAGTGTAGGAGTTGTAGGGCAACCGCCCCCTATTGCCTATACAATTTCTCTTTAATTCCAAGTTTTAAAATTTTATGTAATAAAGACAATTCAAGTTTTATTTTTCCCCTAACTACTAAAAATTTAGTTTCCATTGCATCATCTAGATTTCTTTTAGATTCCTTATTAGTCCATGCATTCCTATCTCTTCACCTTGGTAGCTGCTTTTGGTCAATCTTTTTGTAAGAGGTTAATTGATATATCATGTTGCTCTTTCGTAGTGTTTTATTCTGTTGCTACCCTCAAAAGCTTTCCTTTTTCATTCTTCTTGTGTATCTATGCTAGGACCACGATCACAGTCCGACAGCTAGGACTGCAACCGCAGTCTAAAGGCAAGGACCGTGACCGCGGGTAAGCCTGCGTATGACTGCGACCGCAGATACCCAAGGTTGGGGTATGCTTTTATGGCTTGACTGACAAGCATGTCAATTAGTCTCTGCCTTTTTGATCGACCGTATCACTTTTCACTGAGTATTTTGCCCTTTTAACCGGGTCTCCGGTGCCTTTTCTGGTTTTTCCACTTCTCTGTCTGCAACCTCACGTGATTTGGGGCAAGGCTGGGGCTGCACGCCCAACCTATAAATACCCTCGGGCCAAGGCATCATCTCCTCACCTAGCCCCCAAGTTTCCTCCACCACCGTGCAACTCTCTACCTATTTCCCCTCTTCCTCTTGTTTCTATCGCTGGCTAGCAGGGAAGGTGCGGGCGCATTGATACCAACAATAGAAACCATAACTAGACCGTGACTGCGACCTTTAAGTAGTGGAACAACAACTCCGCCAACCACCTACTCAAGGCTACACCAAGTCCTATGATCTCAGTTGCGGTCAGGATCCAGGTCGCGGTCACCTCGATCACGGTCTCCTAGATCACAGTCTCCTCGATCATGGATGGATCGGTGACCAAGACCACTTTGGTGGTCACGGTCGCAGTCACACGGGTCGTGGTGTCAAAAGCCAGTCACGTAGGTCACAGTCATCATCATGATCACGGTCCTGACTGCGGGTGAGTTTGAAGTGCCTTAGGGCAGCAACACCAACCTTCACCATAGTCATGACAACCAGATCTGCATAAGAAGAATCGACACAATGAAAAATAGCTTTAAAAAGCTTAAGAAGGTGATAACGCAAAAGAAAGGGGAAGGAAGCTCCACATCACCATCAGACTATGAGAGCCAATATCCACATCACACCACACGAACCATGAATCCAATATATGAAGACGAAGCTATGTGTTCTACTCCAGGGCTCAGGTCGTAGGGGACCGATTCCAATTACTGCCACATATCCGACACTCCTATGGATACCTACAATAATGAGTCATTATAAGAAGTCTCTAGTGAAAGGAGGTCAAGGGAATGCCGCGATGCTAAGCTCCAAACTTCGACAGGGCATCAGGAAAGCCCATCAATTTTGCACAGAGCTTCATCCGTAGGAGACCAACATCGGCAATCAGCAGAACGGTTTACATCCTTATGACGGTCGACTTCCTCATGTGATTCTATTCAGGGGAACAGACGCCACATCACTCATGGAAGTGTCAACCAAAGCTCACTCCCCTATCCCATATTCAAGAGTATGAAGCAAAACAAAAATTTTAATACTCTAATCAGAGACAAGCGCAGACTTGTGGACCCGAGATATGTCGATCCTGGAACACTCCTTAGGCTCAGGATCCAAGAACAAGTCGACAGATATCTTGCAATTGTTGGCCTAGACATCCTCACATATGTGTAGTGCAATGCCTATCATAGATTCACCTGTGAGTTTTATGCTATGATGGAGACACCTAAGGACCACCAGCACACTGCCATGCATTTTTGCCTCCTTAACCAGCCCAAAAAAGTTACTATGGATCAACTCAATAACTGGTTGTCACACTCTGCTGAAGACTATACTGAGATGTCTAGAGACCGGATGGAGACATGGGACCACAACTTTAGTGCTGCTCAAGCATGGAAAATGCTTACAGGGGAAGATAAATACGTGGCTAGGGGTTCCAAAGCTTTGTACATCCACAACCCAACACTTCGTTATCTGCATCGAGTGATTGCAAACTGTGTCTTGGAAAAACAAGACAGTCAAGGGGCGCTCAGTGCAGCTGACCTCTACATTTTTTTGGTGTTCAGTAGTTGGGAAGAAAGTGAATGTGGGGAGTTCTGTTATTTGCCACTTTCACAACTCTTTCAAGAAGCAAGTCCAATTTATGTTGATGGAGGGAATTGTCACTCTTATGACACGCCATCTCAGAATTTGAGATGAACAATTGGCACTTATACAGGAAACAACCAAGTGGTCCAAGCTAGACTTAGACCACTTGATCTACTCAGGAGTGGTCAAATAGTGCTGGGAAGGCTATCTATATATCTTCGGTCATTGTAAGCACATAATACTACTTCCAGCAAATGCAAAATTTACATGTCGAACGATATTCATGGACGTCTCTCTTTTAGATGCCTAGGGTAACGTTCATCATGCGGGAAGAGGTGCGGGAGCTTCTACTTCAACACCACTAGTGCCAGAGGCTCAGGAGGGTAGACGACAAATGGGGGCAACCTTACACAACATACCTTATCAGGGAGGACCCTACATAGGATGCCTACCACATATTTCTACAACCCCTTCAGTAGGAGCAATACATGCCAAATCCCAATTGGGGATCCTCTATGAGTTCATGATGGACTTCAGAGATGACTCAGGTAGATAGTTTGATATGCTGGAATAGGATGTGCAGTACCTCAGACAGAGGTTCGACATAACCTTTCCTCCACCACCTCAACCGAATTGGAAGCAGCCATTTCAGCAACCCCTCGGGTCCTACTACCAGCCGACCCAAGACTTTGGGTAACCATTTCACTATCAGCAAGGCTTAAACCAGGACTATGAGAATACATCAAGCGGCTTAGATGACCTGGATTAGTTTATAAATAGTGATTACCAATAGAACCTGCTTCCCACACCATCCTAAGCTTGATATTTGCTCGAGGACAAGCAAAATTTTTAAGCTTGGGGTGGTCAGGGTGTACCACCCCCTATCATCTGCCTTTTCCTTTCTGTTTATTTCCTAGCATGCATGCATTTTATCCCTTTTTTTCCTTTGCATTTAGCGTAAATTTTTTTAAAATTTTTAGGTTTATAAAACTTTGTTTCATAAATTGTAGCTTTGCAATTCAAATCTTATAGCTAAATGCTTATCTTTTTGCCAAAAAATTTCATCTTAAATTGCTTGATCCTTTTCTTGACTTTCTCTTTGACTCTTTCATTAAGTTTGGTTATGAATCTAAGGTTATGTGCCTTTTTCATAGCTTAAGACTTTATTCCCTTGATCTATTTTATGAATGACAAATCCAGGATAAAGGACCGTTGGAAAGATCTATAGTTTGATCAAAACTCCAAGCTGCGTTGTTTCACAAACTCACCTCTATTCTAAGGATCATTGAATCATAATTGCTACTTTTCACACAAGTGTCAAATGGATCATGATGAGTTTTGAGCTGTAATCAAGTTGAAGTGTTTTCCTTGATGGAATCCGTGCCCTCACACCTTGTATTGAGTCAAAAAAGTGAAAAGTTAAAAATATGCAAAAGAGGCTTGGCCGCCCACAAAATCCCAAAAATATCCAAATAGTTCTCACCCTGGCCTATAAATTAGAATGCAGATAATAAAAGCCTGAGTGTGAATAAATGAGCACTTGTTTTCTCTTTCAGGAGAGTTGAGGATGACGCCTAGCCGATGTATGACTGTGCTCATGAACGTGGGTATGTCACGCCTGGTAGTATCACTCCAAAAGCTCATTAGAGAGTCACGAGGAACCCCTAGGAGACCTATGAGATCATCCCAGTAGCAGGGTTGGTTCGAGCATAGTACAAGGAGTTCGTCTCACTGCTCTGGGCCAACTAGCTCGGATTGCAAGGACTGTTGCTCATTACATGGACTAACCTGACACAGATCGGGACCTTTAGAAGTCATTAGAGTCTTTTTACCTTGCTTCTGAGGACCTGAATAAGTGAGAGGCGTGTTGCTCCTAATTGGTCTACATGGATACATGAGGATGGCTCATTACTCATCACCTGCATGATCATCTATGTGACAATGCTTTTATGTTGAATAATTATGATTCAAACCCTCTTGAGTATTGACAAGTTACAGTAAATTTGCTTAATCCTGCCTGGATGCTCTTTGATCTTACTTTGGAAGGATTGTGCTCGATTGGTGGGGGGTTTGTTCTGAAACGACATGGATCATGATAATTGATGTTTTAAACTATTTTTCTTAACCTTAGCTTTCATCGCCAAATTTAATTTGGATGTTATCTTTTTGTTCTTTGAGCATGGCCTTGCTTGAGGACAAGAAAAGGTTTAATCTTGGGGTGGTTGATAACACCCAAATTTACGTATTTATGCTAAGCATTTATCTATGGTTTTGTGTCACTATAGCCTTAATATGCCTAGAATAACCCATGTTTCTTATATTTTAATAATTTGTATCTTTTCATAGATAAAGTCACTCAACTAGCTAATTTTGAGACTTGCAGGCACCGAACCTAAAAAGACATCTATCCTCTAAGATTTTCCCCCAACAAATGGTTTTTGCAGCAGCTAGGTTTCTATCCATCGCAATCATGACCATAGTAAGGAGGATCATGGTCGAGGTGAGCATGACCACGATCGAGGTATCCACCTCGACCGCGATCTGAACTGGCACCACGATTGCAAGGCAGACCACGACCAAGTCTTATACCGCGACCGCGGGATGCGCCACGACCACGACCATGGGATGCGTCACGACCGCGACCATTGGATGCACCGCGACCGCGACTGAGGCATCCACCTCGACCACACCCCGACTGCGGTCTGGATCAGTACTTCGACCATTTCTCCTATAAATGCCCGCTCCTCTCCACCTATAGGGGGGTTCCACACTTTGGTAGGTTCTAGCTGTTGGTTCTGACCCAGTGAGGTTCCCAGAGCCCTGTGGGAGACTGTAGAGGTTCGCGAA